>PVJH01006985.1:0-96650 GCA_004026705.1 Nesogale talazaci
ATTTTAAAGAAACTTCAAAAATGCATTAAATTCGAAAATGGAAATGTTTTTGATTTGAGGAAAAAGTTATTTTCTGTCACAACTGATGGAGCTCCAGCAATGTTAGGAAAACACGCTGGCTTTGTAAATCTACTGCAGAAGGAACTTGGAAGACCACTACTTTCATTCCACTGTATTATTTATGAAGAAAATTTATGTGCAAAAGCCTCCTCAAAACAGTTAAATGAAGTGAGGAATGTAGTAATTAAAATTACCAACACAATTATAGCTCACTATGCCTTGAACCAATAAAGTTTAAGATATTTTTAGAAGAAATTGAATGTGAACATAGTGATTTATTAATGCATACTGAAGTTCGCTGGTTAAGCAGAGGAAAGGTTCTAAATCGCTTTGTGAAATGCATGGTGCAATTGAAATATTTATGAGTGAAATTGGTGAAAGTTTCCCTCAACCCAAAGATAAAAAATGACTTCTTAAATGAAAATTCTTAGAAGATAATACTAATCATGTCAATGATCTAAATTTTTGCTTAAAGGGCAAGGAACAGACAATTCTCAAATTTTATAAAGAATGGAAAAATTTTTGTTGTAAGGTAGCTCTATTCCATGATGACTTAGTGAAACAAACATTTAAATATTTTCCTTTAGTAGAAACTCATAAAGAAATTACAAATGCAGAAGTAGATAAGCTTAAAGCTTTCATAGCTGCCATTCAAACTGAATTCGAAACCTGATTTCAGAACTTTAAAGCCCGTGGTCCTGTGTTCAGTTTTATAATAAAGGCTGATGAAATGAAGGACAATGTGTTGGACCTGCAATATTTCAATTTTCTTGAACTTGAAAATTTGGATATGGAGTTAATTGACTTCAAAAACTCAACATTATGGACAAACAAATTCAAGGCGTAAGAAGACAACTTGAAGCCACTGATAACAATCACTTAAGCATGATAGCCACATGTTGGGCATTACTTCCTTCCAAGTTTTCTTTATTAAAGTTGGTTTCGCATTACTATCAGCATTTGGGTCCAGTTACTCATGTGAACAGTTGTTTTCCCAAATGAAATTCATTCTCATTTCATCGCAAAATAGTTTAACTAACGGAAATTCAGAATCATGTGTTCTTTTAAAAACAATGAATTATCACCCAAATATCTCAAACCTTACAGGGATAAGGAAGCAGCATCAAGGAAGCCATTAAAATGGTTAAATGTTCTTAATTAAATAGGGGTTCATTTCATTTAAATGGTGTTTACTTTTATGCCAACATTTTGTGATTTCTTTTAAGTTGTAAACATAAATTTGATGATAATAAATTTATAATTCTATATTTAAGGTATATTGGAGTATCCCATCCAAAAATGTGTTTATTTTCTTTATTAAGATACTATGTAATGTAAAGTGGAAGTGATATTAACCACCAGTAAAAATTTTTGTGAAAAACGACCCACTTGAAGAGAACATTGCCGACCAGTGAACAATATAATTCTAGGGTTGCTGTTGATCTTTGGCCGCTGGTCGGAGAAGGTAGGCTACAATTGCATGGACCGTACTATGGGCACTTTGCTGGGCTCATTTCATTGAAGAGGGCCAGTGCTGGTAGAGCAGCAAAAGCATCAGACATCACTGAGATTCAGATTCAGACAAAGCAGGTCTACTTGAAACCAAGACCATGCGTTACTACAGAAAGAAACAAGCTGTAATGAACATACCATGAGTCAGCAGCTCAATCATGGCCGAGAGGGGTAGCTAGTCATCACCACAGCAACTCTGTAACCTGTTCTTCCTTCTCGTACCCTTTGGTGTTGACTCCCCATTTCCTTCACCTTCCCCGTTGCAGGCAATCATGAATCCAGTTACTGTGTGTGTAATTGCACCCATCCTGGTTTCCCTACCAAACAAGGGCAAACAACAAGCAGAGCCATATAAAACAGGTAAAGACTTTAATCTAAAAGAAAGCAGAAAATATTAAAATTTAGAATACATTTACATTGCATCCAGATGGAGATCAAATTATAAGATACTACAGAAAAGCAAAAGTCCAGATGCTGAAGTCCACCTCACAATAATTATTGTCTGATTTAGGCTATTAACATTCACAGGCTATGTTACATTGGAGGTTCCACAGAGACTCACTCCACATAGTTTGGTCCATGCAATTGTAGCCTAGCTTCTCCGAGCAGTTTCCTAAGACCAACAGCGAACGTAGCACTGTCTGGTTCCTTGTAGGCCCACCTTTGAGTTTTTGTCTATAAAGATCACATCCACTCATCGAGGTATGTCTCTCTACCTAAGAGAAAAGAGAGCAGAGGAGTGTGAACCCAAAAGTATTTGGGACTAAAACACTATCATTCACAAGAAAAAGGGGGAAATTATATATATGATCATGTTCTGTAAAATTTGCATTAAAACAAAAGAGAAGAATGAGATGGATGGGAGTGATCAGGAGTATCATCAATATTTCTTCTTCCTATGTCCTTTTAAAAGCAAAAAGCATTCAGGCAAAAGGTATCCCGAACAAAACAGGAGAGATGTTGTCTTTGATCCTATCATTTGGTACCCCAAGCTAAGTACACTCACATCACTGGCAGGCAGATATCTACAGGAGCTATCAGCAATGTAATGAGAACAAAACAGGTATTTAAAAGCGTTCAGTTTTAATTCTTTAGTCTATTTCCAAGGAGCGTGCTTGGGGGTCAGGAGAGTGTATTTCCCTATGCCCTCACCTCTCTGGGATTAATATTGAGTCTCCTTAACACAATATATCATCAGATGAATATATCCAATTAATTAACAAAATTATGGGCTGAATGAGAAGATTATCCACTTCATCTTAAAAATACACCTCATGTCCTTGAATTGCATTATTACTTTTTCAGGCTATTGACTTTTGATACAGGACGAGGTTATGTTTTCTCTTAAACCATATGGGAGAGCACCTTCCTGCGCTCCCTCTCTGGAGTCCTGTTGGCCTAGCGGGCTAGCTTTCCACTGGGGGCCTCAACCACCAGCTGCTCCACCAGGGAAAGCGGAGGTTTTGTAGTCCCTTCACGATTTATAGACGTAGGAACCCAGGGACAGTCCCACCCTGCCCTGCCTAGACGGTCTCTCACTGTGCGCCAGAAGCAGCTAGCAGTCAGTTAAAAACATTGTGTGTGTGTTTGGTGGGGGCGAGCAGGGGAGGCAGGATAACTGCCTTTCTTAGGTGTGCATTTCGTCTTTAACTATACATGCTGTGTAACATATTACAAATATGCACAGTGACAGAATACATGTTACCGAGTGGTGGTCTGATGGCGTACATCTTGAGTTGCTACCCACAAGGTCAGTGGTTTAAAACCGCCCCTCGCTCCTCTGGAGAAAGTTGAGGCTTTCGACTTTTGCAAGAGTTAGACTTTGGGGAACCCACGGAGACCGTTGTCAAAAACAGCTTTTCAGTGATTTCACCAGGGAGCTCAGGCAGCGCAGGCTGGCGGAGTTGAGGAAGCTGCGTGGTGGGCAGTTCGTGGGGAAACCGCGAGGTCTGCTTCCTTCACCAGGGAGGCTCAGCCGCGTCCAGGGGCGGTTCCATCCTGCCCCACAGAGCCGCTTCAGTCTGCATTTTAGGACCACTGAGGAATTATCAGGGCCATCACTACCTGTCTGTGGGTGGACCTGGAAGCCAGGAGGCTGAGCTAAGGTAGCCGATCCTCAAAGACCCAGCGCGGCTATCCGGAGGGCCACTGAGACAGAGGCAGGCTTCTGTCCTCAGCTCACCTGTCTTCTCAGCCCGGCTGCCAAGCAGCGAGCGAGCACACCTGCCTAGGCCTCCCGAACCAACACCGCCCTGATTGTTCATCTTCAACATCCCTTCTACAAGAGAAGCCTTTCTCACCCGGGGCCAGCTTCTCCTGCTGGGGGGAGAGCGAGAAGACCGATCAGGTCCTGCCACATACAGGCACTCCCCATCGAAAGCCAGTCCTCCAAAGGGGCTCAGCGAAGTTCAGGTCAAGACATCTGTGTGTGGAGACATGCCTGTCTTGGTGATTTCACTTCTTGGGGTGAATAAAGGGCATGAGGCAAACTGCCCCTGGGAACACGCTTCTCTTTGCTTACGACCTAACCTAAGACTAAGAGGAGACTCCTTCTGGCACTATGATCCTCACCGGGCACGTTTGACCTCGCTTCCATCCGGCCCTTGACCTAGGCCTTCTGCTGTAGACCACGGGAATTCCCATCTGTTTGTCCTTTCAATGTGCACACAAGAAGGATTCTAAAACCTATGGAACAATCTGGACTTTACCTTAACTCCACCTTCAGCAGATTTAGGGAAGTTAAATGCCCTTGGACTTAAGGGTACAATGTGCTGCTGTTAGAAGCAGAAGCTAATTACTCTCCTGAGGTTATGGGCTTATAGGTCATTGGACCTTGGTTCAGCCTTTTGTTTTCAAGGTGCCCAATAAATGGCAGCTGAGGGTGATCCTATATGGATTATTTTCATGCTGTCTCTGCTTTTCGATGACAGGCCTGCTGCTGCCCTTATGACGGATATTACTGAAAGCTGTGCCCTCTCTCCAACCCTTATTGTTTGTGTAAATTGAGTTCAGCCTCTTAAGTTTTTAATCTGTGCAAGTAAACAATCCATGTATCATGGTCTAAAAGCAGCCCTAAATTTGTGTGTTTTCCTTTTCTCCACAGTATTTTGAATTCTATCCCATTGGCTTAATTAATGATACTGTCAATAGAATCACTACGTGTCTCGTTGTGGTGGCTCATAATGTTCCCCAATAAGAGATAGCGATATCTCTAAAGTGAACCAGGAATACATATAAACTATAGATAGGTGAATGGATTTTGAACCTGCACTTCATTGTATTCCTAAGAACAATTCGTTCTTTTGCTGCACTTTTACTCCATATTGGCCTCCTTGAAGAAATCCCTGAAGATATGGGTGCTATAACAAAGTGTGATGACACTAAACTATCAGAGAGGTTTTTAATTAGATATTTGAAATACAACTTTATCCTAACGAAAAGGAATGGGAATGACAGTTAACAAACAAAACGTCACCACTGAGTATTGTGATGTGACTGCAGCAGTCTTGTATTTGAATTTCAAGAAAGAAAATCACATTCCCAAACAGCTAGATAATGAGTTATAGGCTCAGTAAGGAGACAAGGCTCAGTCAGAAATGCAAAGGAACAGAAAGGTTTTATTGGGACAGATAACACCCGGGCAGCTTCAGTAGACCAGTAAGTTAGGCTACAGAAGCTGTACCTGGTGTTAGGGCAGTGTGATCTATATAGGGCTTGAACTCCTGGCATGTGGACTGCTGGAAGAAAAGCGAAGTTTCCCATGCTGTGTTCGCAAGTTTGGGTTGGGAGATGACCTATGAGCAATCATCTTGTTTCACAAAATTGTTTCCCAGAGTGTCAGAGGGGGAGCGCGTGAGATGCTAGAGGCAGGGGTTACAAAGTTCAGCAAGTTGATCACCTCCTTCTTGTGAAGCTGGTGCAAATGGGTGCAAGAGCCGCTTGGTCCAGGGGGCAGTGATGCCCACAAAAAAAAATAACAATGAGTTCAAGGAAGAAGAAAATGTTTAAAAATTGATAGTAGTAATGACTGCAAAACTTTTTGAAATATGATTGAACAATAGAATTGTATGGTATGTGAGGTCAATGAAATAGCCCCAAACCCTGTCCTTCTTGTCACTTAGATAAGGCGACTAGGTGTCCCACTTTTTAACAATTTGTCCCACGTCCTGCGGCATTTCAAAATTAAATAAATGTATCACAATTTTTGCATTTTATGGACATTTTTTTTTGGCATCACTGCCCTGGTGGGAGTAGGAAGCCCAGCTTTGCTCCTGGAGAGCTGCTGCTGGATTTGGACCACCAACCCTGTGGGCTGCAGTTCTGAATGGAGCTCAGCCTCTATGAACATTTTTGTTGCTCCATATAGACCAAATTTTTAATCAAGGAACACCCCTTCCCCCCTCCGTCAATGGTGTCCCACTTAAAATCTGGTCCCTTTACACTTAGATCATGTTCAAATGCCCACAGCACCTCTTTTTGCCCTATCAGAATAAATCATTGGTATAAATAAAAATAAATCTTTCCTTTATTAGCTCATTTTTTGCCAGACAAGCTCCCAATATCAAGACCCACAGGAGGGGACAAGTAAAGGCAGTTTCATATTTCATTGGTTATGAACTTCACAAGGGAAATAGTTGACATAAAAATGAAACTAGGTTAATGACCTGAACTAAAAGACTGAGTCCACAGAAAGTCTTAGGTTTCAGTTAAATTACAATAAGATGGGAGTTTATGAGCCCCCAATAAAATGATTCATTTAAAAAAATTACAATAAGACAACTATTTCTGTTGAGGCTGGTCTGATACCAGATCCCTTTAATGTTTTCCTTTGCAAGCACAGTATGCTTACCTCTTAGGATGTCTTAATGTGAAAATGGAAAGTGCCATCTGCCAAAATTAGAAAGCCATAACCACCAGAGAACAATCTGGGCCACAGAATCTCTGGGGGGGGATTTTGTAGGAGTCTTAATCTGTCATTTCCAGAAACTTCTTTTGTTCATTCTGATGTTCACTGATTCCACTGCAATGTTCACTCTGATCCTTTCTATGTGGCCAGGTAGACAAAGGAGAACTTGGATAACAGAGTCCAAGTTTCCAATATTCATCTGAGCATGTGAAGTTACGATGGTGCCTAAACAAAGAATGCATAAGAAAAGGACTCATTTAGATTGCATCAAGAAAATACGACATCAAACAGCACACATGAAACCTCCAGAGACTTCTGGGTCTGCATGATATCCCTGAGGCTGGACCTCACAGAGGCACAGCATGTGCTGTGGGTGGGCCTCGGACTACTGCCCTCCTCTTGTTAATTTGCAAAGCACTCCTGACTCTTTCCTCATTATTTAATTTGCATTCGTGCTTCTGGTATATTGGAGACATACACTAGCTAAGAAAATAAAAGCAGCCTGTTTGGAAACATGCTTTAGTTTTCATTTCTCAGAACTGCTGGATCTTCAGCGGAGTATCTTTCCTCCGAGCGCCCTGTTTGATTTCCCCTCCATTGTGTTCCTGAGAAGAGCTGGTGGAAATGCTGAAGAATCTTGCTCTGCTTTAAGGGAAGTCCATCGTCATCACCTTGTAGTAGTTCAATAGAGCCACTAGAGGGAAGCAAAGGACACACAGTTCCAGCTCCTTGGTCTCAGGAAAAGCAAACCCTCAAACCACCTGCGGAATGACTTTGGGTTACCCACGGATCATGAGGCAAAATTAAAGAGAGAAAGGAATAGAATCGTGTCAATTAAGGGGAAATTTCCTATTCCTAATGGGCAGTTAGGTTCGAAAACCACCTCAATCCCACAATCACTATTTTGTGAGTCTTGGCGGCTGCGCCTTGTGCTGGTGCTACCCACTGAGGTTGTTCACCCACGTCTCTGCTTTTTAATGAAAATTTGTTCTGTTTTCCGTGCACGTTTACACCGCAAATTAGGTTCCCATGTAATCGCTTCTATACAACTTGTTCAATGACATTGGTCACAATTTTCCCAATTCAAAAGAAAGCACACACTGATTTTTTTTTTTAAATAGAACATATTAAGAGTGAGTTAAAAGGGAAAACAAGTGCCAAGGCTATGGTTAGTTACATGTGGGAATGCAGTCGGCAAGGTTGGCGACTCCAAACAGCCAGCTGCTCCTCCCAGGAGCGACAGGGCTTTCCACGCCCGGAAAGAGTTCCTCTCTGAAACTCCTAATAGGCTTGCTGTCAGTTGACATCGCTTTCATGGCAGTGACTGTGGTTTGGGTTTCTGTTTGATTCACTTTGTGGTACACTCTTGTTGGCGGATAGGCCTTCCTCACCACATCCCTGGTCAATGGTCCAAAGAGATTCCCTGCAGGCTCAGTCCCTGGGATAGGCTGGGTTTCTGGAGAACCAAAAGCAGAAACACGCATCTCTACAGAAGAAATAGCTGTATACCAAGAAGTAATCTTATTTCCAGAAATCTTCTGAGCCCAGTCCAACTCAATTCCCTAGGTCCAAAGCTAGCCACATCCCTCTTCAAACTCATATAGCTGCAGGCTGATGAAATAGAAAGCTGAAGTAGGATGCTGGGAGATCACAGGTTGGTGGGGGCAGAATCCTGTGGATCCAAGTTTGGTGGACCCATGGCAGGGTGCCAACAGCTCTTGGGGTCAGACAGCTGACTGCTCTTAGGTTAGGGCTTGTGGTGGAGGGTGCATTCAGAATCCTTTCATCTCTCTAAGGCCTGTATCCAGCCTGGCTTCACTTTAATGGCAGCCTTCTCTGTTTTTTGGGGGGAAAATCTAACTTATCTGTTTGGGGGGGTCTTTAATCATTATAATCATAGTATCTTTAAACTAATCACTAGCATAAAATTTAGAATAGTGTTGAGAGTCAGGGAATATTGGAAAATGGGAAATCTTATTAGACTAAAATACATGGCATGCTTTCTTATATAGCTTGAAAACAGAAGTGATGCAATCTTCTTTAAGAAAACAATGGAGATTAGACACGGCATAAAGTTCAATAAATGACACCCATTCTCTGCAGCAGAACTATGTGTACAGAGCTAAGAAATGGCTGAGGAATCTAAGAAAATAATAAAAGGTCAAACACTTGGCAGTCTTAATTCGCCTATTATTGACCGACTTGAAAAGCAAGAGTTCTGAGCTGAAGTCCAATGACTTGAAAATCCACAAACTCAAGTGGAAGCCTTCCCTTTCATTTCTTTCTGGGCATTACAGCTTCAAAGTCAAAGGGGTTACAATGCTCCCTTAATTAGTTAGATTAACTCGCTTAATCTGCAACAGGTGTATGCAGCATAGAGCCTGCAGTACTTGGTGACTTTCCAACTTGGATCTTTCAGGTGTGGGCTATATGCCATCCATATGCCCTGAGAGGACACGATCTATGAATCATGGTAGTCTGGATTATTGGGTTCTGGGTCCATAAGGGCTGAAAAGAAATTTAGTTAATCATACATGATTAATTATATAGTTATCAGTGAATTCTCACTCTTGAGAGCAGTGTCTTCCCCAAGAGCAAGTGGTTCTCTCCCCTCCAACAGAAGTGAGATCATTTTCTTTGAGACAGACACATCTCTGCTCTTCTTAGTCATGGGTTTCCACCGAGGGTCTTGAACAACAGTGTAGGAGTGTCTACCTACTAGGGACGACTACAGGGCATTGCCACATGGCACAGACTGTTTGATCATCTCCTACACTCCTCCTCACACGGACTGGTCTCCAGTCTAGGTGGTGCCTTCATTGGAGAAGTGGTCTTTATAAAGTACCAATCAAAGTTAAGCATTACACAGACTTATCACCCCATTGCCTCTGAGGCTGGATTGACTGACTGTGGTCTAAAAGCCACTGTTTGATTTTGTCTTGGCATTCACCCGCCTAGCAGTGGTCTTGTGCAACGCTGTCTAACCCACTTCTATTGAATGCAGGAGTACTTCTGTGCACATCAGCCTTATAACTCTTTGGTAAGACAACATCCAGTTTATGACAGACAGGTCAGACTGCATGATGATATGGTGGACCATGGTTAGGTATACAGTCTCTATTAAGGCCCAGTAACAAACTGGAAACTTGTTACTTTTAAAAGGAGAGTAGTTATGTGCATGATCAAGGCTTTTCTCCCCAAATCCAAGGGTTTGGGCTGATTCACCAATAGGGGCCTACCAAAGATCCAAAATCTGTCACTGATGCTTCAAAGCACAGGATAATACAAGGTGACACAGCCTGAATCTTCTTCAGACCCTTGACCCTTTTCTTATTGCTAGTTCCAATAAAAGCCAGTAGCTTTTGAGGCACTTGATAACAGACTGGAGCAGTACACTCAAATAAGAAATATGTTGCCTCCAAATCCAAAGATTCCCACCAGATGTTGTGCCATGTTTTTAGTACTGGGAGAGGCCAGATGCAAAAACTTATACCCCACTTTAGAAGGATTATTGTAACAAAACTTCATATCTTGAGACCCCTAGAGAGATTTCATTGCACTGGAGGACACCTGAATTTTTTTGTTTGTTTTGTTTTGTCTTTTGGGGGGGTATCACTGCCCTCTGGTGGTCCTGGGAGCTACCCAGCCTTGCTCCTGAGAGCTGCTGCTGGATTTGAACCACCAAGTCCGCAGGCCGCAATCCTGCACTCAACCACTACGCCACTGGGGCTCAACCAACACCTGGATTTTTGTTTGGTTAATTTTACCGCCATCTCACAAGCAGATGTTTTCCTGATAAGGCTAGTCATTAGTAATTCTTCCTTACTAGGTTCACTCAGTATAATGCCATTAGTGCAATGGTCTAGTGCAACTTTGGAAGAAGGGAAAGTTTATCAAGACCATGCACAAAAAATGATGGCATAATTCTGGAAAGTTGATATACCATTGAGATAGTATAGTAAAGGTGTACTACTGACCTCTCCAGCTAAAGGAAAGTTACTTCTCGTGGCCCTACAAAAGTAGAATTGAGAAAAAGACATTGGCCAAATCAATAGCTACATACCAGAAGATGTAACAATTTGATGAAACACTAAAGCTATCTCTGTAATAGTGGCTGCAACCAGAGTCATCACCTGACGAAGTTTAGGACGACCGACCATCATTCTCTAAGACGCAGCTCTTCTTTGCATAGACCAAATGGGGATGTCGTGGGAACCACCATCTTACATTCTTCATTTCCTTGGTGGTGGCACTAATGTATGTAATCCCTCCAGGATTGTGGTATTATTATTTTTGAGTTCCTATTTTCCTAGATGGGTAGGTTCCAGTATCTTCCACTTGGATTTTCAGACTACACTAGTTCTTAGTTTACGAGTATGTCTATTCTAATGATTCACTCTGGAATTGAGGAAATCACCTTATGGTGGATTTGCGAACTCACTGTACGAGGAACCTGAGTGAAGGCTCCATTAGTAACTTGACCTCTATGTGCCCCACTTTGAATAATGGGCCCATGAGACATTTTGAGTCTCCTGGAGTTAGTATCAATTCAGAGTCAGGATCATTAATCTCTGAAATGTTTTATTATTCCCCTATGCTTCTAACTCCCCCAACTCCCAACCCCACTCCCCAAACCTCTCATAAAAGGCTTTAAAGCCCTTTGAAGAAGGCTGGGAGAAAGATTAACTGTCTAAATTTTGAACCATGTAGTGTGGTCCTTCTTCAAAGAACCTAGTATCCCCCTTCATTCAAGGGGGTATTAGCTAGCAAACTGACTCAAGATCGGGGATTAACTGAGGGACTGTGACTATTCTGACTATGGAGCTGAGTGGGGAGAGGGCTTGAAGATGTCACTTGATCTTTTTTAGGCTTAACTCATGTTATGATCCCCATGGTGAAGCAGTAGGCTTCTGTTCACTAAGAAAAAGCAGCTGTATATTACCTGAAGAGGGGACAGGGCATTTTTCTAAAATGATCATAAACCTCCCCCTTTAAGTACCTCCACTTTGTTTAATGAGACCTCATAGCACATTCTAGCAGATGTGGAATTTATTTCTCCATTAGTGGAATTAAGACCAGCTTTAAATCGCTCAGTGGAATATGGTGGATTCGCAATTGTTCCAATTCTCCAACTTGACTTCATAAAGCCTTGCATACTTCATGCAGTGCCCTTGGAGGTCTTCTCTGTCACTTGGTGAGCTAGCTGAGACTACTCAACATTATGATAGACACACAGGTGTCTGTCATCTCCATTGTCCCAGCTGATAGCCAACAGCCCACAGAAGCCCATGCCTTACCATTATCTGAAGACATATTAGTCAATCCAGTGAAGACCAAAAGCTAAATACAGTCCAAAGTGCCAACTCACAGAATGGTAACAAACACCTACAACTGGAAATCCCCCACAATTGGGGGTGCCTTGTTATAGAATAAGAATGGATTGAGAAGTAAAAATCAGGGAGTAGAAACACTAGAAGATTTTTAAGTGCTAAAATATATATTGGCAAAAGCTAGGGACACTCATAGTTGTCTTTTAACATTTAAAGTGTCCTAATACTTGTTTAATTTTGTGAACCAGTCCCTGATATCTAAGGTGTTCAGTGAGAGCAAAAAAAAATCCTTAGCTTTTGTCTCCCGATTTGGTGACCTATGAAGCTGAGTTTTAGGCAGATTTTGAATAGGACTAATGGTACCAGAAAAAGACCTTTGGTGTAGTAGTTAAGTGTTTGACTGCTAGCAGAAAAGTTGGTGATTCTAATCCACCTGCTGGCTGTGTAGAAGAAAGAGATGGTGATCTTCTCCTGAAGAGATGAGAGGCTAGAAAACCCTATGGGGGCAGTTTTCCTCTATCCTATAGGGTCAGTTTGAATTAACTGAAGGGTCTGTTTCTCTTATGGGGAACAAAGGATTTTCTTAGTAAGTAGACATTCCCAATCAGAACCTCAAACCATAAATGAGGCTTGTGCTGATTATGAAAACTTTGTCCTACATTCAGATAATGTAGGCTCATTGGACAACTTAGAGTATATAACTGGAGTACATAGTCTGCATTAGTCTATTCCAACTTAGTTTCTATCAGTTGAGAATCCTGGATTTGTTTTGTCTTATTCTGAACTCTGCTGATATCATGACAGTCTGGATTTACTTAAAACTTGTGATATGAATTGATGACTTCAATGACTGCTAGAATGTATGCTGAAACAATCAAGGCTCAATTTGTAAAATACACTCATATTCACTCCTTATTCCTGACCTGAGAATATTCCTTATTCTTCTGAATCACTGGTTCAATTTTCTACCATGTTTTAAAAATAAGCCCAGCCAGTACTTACAAAAGTCAAGTTGTGCCTATGTCATACCAAGGAGGAGACTATATATAGGCGTGGTCACCTTATGTGTAGTCTATATGAAAATTTTAGAGTGATAATAAAACTGATAAACACCAAGTTAACTTTTTGTACATGCATGAAGGGACCTAAGCCATTTGTGGAAAATGGAATGAAAGGATAATGAAACTGTTCCATGAACCTTTCAAAAGTCTGTATATTCATATATATATGTGTGTGTGTGTATGTATCTATATGCACAGACATTTGCCATTTCAGCACTTTTAATTGACATTCAATGAAATAATTGCATTCATCATTTGTGCAGCTATCAACACTATGCAATTCCAAAATTTCCTATGGCCCTCAACTGAAATTCACTGTAGCCTAAACAATGACTTCCCTTTTCCTTCTTATTTTTGGCCATGGTAGCTGTGAATAAACCCTGGTTTTGTTTGTTTGTTTTGCTTAATATTTGCCTAGTGTAGAGACTTCATATATGGGGTGACTCTAATATACTGTATTTTAGTGATTGATATTCCATTTAGCATAATGCTCCCTCAGTGTACAGTTTGATCCATCTCATAGCAGGTTCCAGGTCTTTATTTCTCTTTGTTCCAATACACGCATGTATTGCTTTTTAATTACTCATCTATCTTCCGTTACTATTTGCTTGTTTCCACATTTTGACTATTGTGAATAATGTCATATGCATATTGGTGTACAACAATTCACTTGAGGTTCAACTCCCCGTTAATCTGAGTAAATATATAGGCATAGAATTACTTGGTGAAGGTGGGAAGTGTCATATGATCAATCTAGATTAAACTTTTCTAGGGCATTTCTGAACTGTTTTCCACAGCACAGACCATTTTATAATCCCATCAGAAATGGATGAAGCTTCCTATTTCCCCTACAAATTTACTTTTTATCATCACTCTTTGCTAACATTTGTAAATGATATCAGTGATAAAATGCTCTCTCTTGAAAAAAATATTGTAGAGGATAAATAATTGTTACCATTCTGGAGAGTAGAGCTAGTGTGTGCACATATTTCAAATTAACACACTTTATTACTTAAACCTCGCTAAGCATTTTATTCTCCTTGTACGTTTATTCAGAAGAATGACGAGGGGACAACAGATTGAGACCCTGTGAGCTCTTTTAAGGGTCAGTTTGTGGGGTCCAGAGGGTGGGGGGAAGGAATTGATACCAATGGTTTCATGGAAAATAATTGTCTAGAAAAGAATGAAGGCAGTATATGTACAAATACAGCTGATACAATTGATGTATGGATTATTATAAGCATTGTAAGAACCTTCAATAAAATAGCAAAGGGAAAATACACTCAGTTTGTAGGCCACACGGGCAGGAAGCAAACAGACAGTCAGTGCACAGCCTGGAGGCTTCCTTCTCGGTGCTCACCTTGCTCTGCCTGCACTCGCTTCTGAGGTGGCCCAACAGAAAGGCCACGTGCAGAAGGGTGACCCTGGGAGGGAGGCTGAGAAGTGCATCCCCAGCCTGTCTTTCCCAGAGAGAGCCTGCAGGGCCCAGTGCTTCCTCAACAGGAAAGAGTTTGGAGCTAACTGCAAGGACTTCTTTGGGAGCTGAGGTGTGTGGGATGGCACAGGCACCAACCAAAACCTGCCAAGCCAAACTGGAGAAGCCAGCGTGTAATGCCCAGTGCAGGAGACTTTCTGAGCGACAGAGGCCTGTTCCACCAAGACCAACTGCCAGGCCAAAGCCAAGTAAGGGAAGGGAAAAGACTAGAGGTTGGGCTTGGATGTCAAGCAGCCCCCTGACTGCCTGGGGCTTGGCCAAGCTTTTCCTCCATAGGGCCCAAGGCATAATCCACTGTCTTTCCTGCTGTGATCCATCCTGTCCTGCTGCTTCCCTTTCCCACCCTCCTTCCCTCTAAGCACCTAACTGGGGAAGGACCAGGGGTTCTCGGAAGTTTAGGCTTTTCCCCAACATGGTGTTTGATGCTCACTCCCTCCCTACATGTTCTCCTCCACAAGAATACCATTGCTAAGAAAAATAAAATAAACTACATCCCCTCAAATGGAGCACACTTGAGAACATTTGGAATTATTTAAGTTACATTTTATGTCCTTAACACCTTTAGTATTATTATGTACTCCTATAGTTCAGCATTTGAGTCAAAATAAACAATACCAATACATTGATTTTACAGGCATAATTTGACTTAATTTACTCATTGAAAAATCATGTAAATTGTAGAGTGCAATCTTTTAACTAGGACAGTATTTTGTTTTAATCAACTATGAACAAAGATATTGCTAAATTTAACAGAATTGATTAGCCTAGCTATGGAGTTGATGTGAGACAAAGGATATCATGGTTGACATCACATGGATCTTGGCTCAAATAAAGAGAATATCAGAAGGGTATTTACTTGTGTTTTATTGCCTCTGCAAAGGTATTCGATTGCGTGGAGACAACAAACTATTGCTAGACTTTAGAAGAATGGGAATTCCAGAACACTTCACGATGCCTGTGTGGAACTTGTACATGGGTTAAAAACAGTCATGATAACAGAACAAGTGAACGCTGCATGATTAAAATCAGGGGAAATGGGCATCACAGTTGTATCTTGACATATCTATACTCAGCTTAACCTTGGTTAGGATAGTTTCATTGCTCTTACTTAAAATTTTTTTAAATTTTATTTTTTTAGCTCTTACATTTACAGTGCAGCTGCATTCTATAACAAATAGTTTTAACAACCGATACACCATACTCAGAGAAATTTTGAATCTTTAATGAGTCTACACTAACCCTGAAAGAATTTACTTTTTTATGAATTAATGTATTTCTTGAGTTGGCCTCACACACTATTTTAAATGCAGTTTCCTCAGATATTTCTTAAAGTAGAAAAAAAGACTGTAATTTGACTGGTAAGCTTCACCACCCCACCCTCATCCCATCACATATTAAATAATACAAGAGCTGGGATTTTTATTTGAAGCTATCCCATTTAAATCCTGAGTGTCTTGTACAGTTGTAAACAGAACTTAAAAATGTGGAAAATGAAACACATGGGTTGTGTTAGACCGAGTTGACTAGAAAAGCAAACACAATGAATCATATTTATGAGCTTTATCTCAAGATGTGATTATATATCAAGAAATCATCCCAGTCCAGTCCAACCCAACCCAAGTCCAATGGTCTAATTCTAGTCCATATGTCTTGTTAAACTCATGCAGCCACATGCAATGATTCAGAATGTGGTGGTGCAGAGTTGTGGGAATCATTGGAAATGTGGCAGGGCACTGGCAACTGTCAAGGTGGCTAGTATGCAGGAAGATGAAGGGGGGGAGAGAGAACAGGTCCCACTGTCTCACACTCTTATACCATCAGAGTCATCAGGCTGTGACTTAATTGACAGGTTTGACTCCACCTCTAGCCAGGTTGACATAAAATCATCTATCATATGGTGTTTTACAGGTTCTTTGGATAAAGCATGCCATATGTATATGATGCAAAAATAATAGCAACTATATAAGGGACGACATAAGAAATACTACTAGTGTATTATAGGATGAGGATTTTAACAAAAAAGAAAAGAAAAGATTAAGGAAAATTTATGGTATTTGCAAAATTATTCACAATGAGGAAATTATTGAAAATCACCTCTAAGAAAAGAAACATAATTATATGAGATCTATTTAAAGTAAGTATTGTTAACGGAACCTGTTGGAATCAGTTATGAGACTATGCAAATTGACTATTTAATATTAACTTTAAAATTAATAAATCATTTTAAATGATTAAGAGTATTTTTCATATGCTTCAGTATTTAGAAAACTAAATTTCCATATATGTCTGAGCAATTTACATGTAATAGCTCATGTGTTTTAATAATACATAGTCAATAGGCATATTTATATTCTTCAACAACTTGTATTTAATTTTTATTTTGTATAATTATTTTTTCTTAGTAATATGCTAAAAAGAAGTTTTCTTAAAGATAGGCATCATAACCTGTACTATAATTCTAAAATAAGTAGACATATGTATTCAATCAACTTTTTGTTTTGTTTTGTTTTTTGTTTTTTGGGCATCACTGGCCTCTGGTGGTCCTGGGAGCTACCCAGTGCTGCTCCTGAAAACTGCCACTGTATTTGACCCATGGGCCGCAGTCCCGCACTCAACCTTTTATGCCACCAGGGCTCAGCCCCATCAACTTTTAAATAATACATTTACTTACTACTATTTATCCACTATGGGGTTCATTTCTTCTAGGAAATTCTGTGAAGAACAGTCTTAATTTTCTATTTAACTTACTCTGCATAGACTGGATTTCAGTGAGTCATAAGCCAGTTGAGGACAACTGACAATGACTGAGAGTAGCCGAGAACTACTAGTTTTCAACAATAAGCAAATCCAGTGGAGGTTAAGGCTCATTCATGAATCTAAGGACACACCCAATATGCTAGTCTCAATTACAGTAATTTTGAATAAATTATTACTTACTGCCTGTCACTTGAAAATTCCTTGGAAAATACATAGAACTTCAAAACCTAAATTTTCTATGAAAAAATGTGCCCAATTAAGTTAGTTATGGATGATGCTACCAATTGTTCATTGTTCAGTGTTCCCATGTCAACAGTGTCTGCAGCTGGCTTCCTTCTCACTGATACCTGGGGGAAAATATGGTCTCTTCTGCATCTTCACAAACAGTACAAAAACGAACTCTGAAATCTTTTCTGAAATTATTTATTTTTTATTATTCTTTTCAAAGCTCCCATAACCTCTTTGTTTCTCAGGCTGTAAATGAAAGGATTCAGTAGAGGGATTACTACCGTGTAAAATAAAGAGTACATTGCATCCCGGTTATCAGTTCGGCCGGGCTCAGGACGCACGTACATGAGGAAGATTGTGCCATAGAACAAGGTCACGGAGAGCAGGTGCGCGCTGCACGTGACGAAGGCTTTGCTTCGGCCCCTTTCAGATTTCTTTTTCAGGATGGCAAAGAGAACATAGGTATAGGAGACAATGATGGCCACAAAAGTGAAGACTTGTATAAAGACGGAAAAGATGAAGATCAGGAGTATATTAATTGTAGGATCAGTACAAGAAATTTTGAACAGTTGTAAAAACTCACAGTAGAAATATTGGATTACATTGGATCTGCAGAAAGTCAATCTAAATACAAAAGTCACGTGAACCATGGCGTGCATTAAACCCAAAACATAGGAAATGCCTATTAGTCGCATGCAGAGGGTGTTGGGCATCATGATTGGATAAAGCAAGGGGTTACATATGGCCACATAGCGGTCATAGGCCATTACTGCCAAGAGGAAACATTCTGTGGTTGCACTGGAAGCAAAAAAACAAAATTGAGCTATGCACTCACACAGGGATATCAAGTGATTGCTGACTAAAAAATTGACAAGCATCTTAGGAGTCACAGAAGATGAGGAGCAAGCATCCGCCCAAGCTAAGCTGCCGAGGAGTAAGTACATGGGTGTGTGAAGGTGGGAGTCCTTCCAGATAAGGACAATCAACCCCAGGTTCCCCAGCATGGTGATGAGGTAGACCACCAAGAACACCAGGAACAGGGGCACCTGCAGCTCTGGATGGTCTGTGAGTCCCGCGAGTTCAAACTCTGTCACCCAGGTCTCATTTCTCTCTGCCATAGCCACCCTGGCCAATCCGTGACATGAAATAAAGGAGGAAAAGAGTCACGGGAAAATCATAAACAGGGTGAGATTTTCATTGCTAACACATTTCTCATTTGCTAAATCAATTTTTCATTTCATATGTCCACACTTACATATGTGCAAATCTCCCGAATAAAAATTTCTGTAGGTATTAGACAGCTAACCACAAAGGCAGAGATTCAAACTCAAAGAAACTTTTAATTCTTGTGAGGATTGACTACCTCAGAAACTTTATGGAGAGTCACGGAGAGTTGTAATTGTCTGGATGGCAGTGGGTTTGATTTGACTTAATTCACAAGTGGTAACACATGAAATTTAAACAAATCATTTAAAATGAATAGGGTAGCTTACAACATGTCATTTTCTTGAATGTCACATAAAAAGATAGAAAAGAGAAAGAAAAATGTACATGTAAGAGTAACCAAGCGTACCTTAATTGATATTGAACTGCACTATAGTATTATAGTAAGGAAACATTGGCATGAAAATAGACAAGAAGATCATGCAGTAGAAAAGTCAGTTCAGAATATGATAATATGATAATACAAATATATTTCAATGCCGTAAGAAAAAGATATGTGATTTCACAAATGACTCTGCTTCTGTTGTCTACTTTAAAGTACATCACGTTAGTCCCACACCTTACATCATAGATGTTTCTTTAAGATAATTTAAAGATCACGGTATGCTAATTGCCTAAGCTTGCTTGTCCTATAAAACTGGCTTACTTCTCCCAAATAAAAAAAAAAAAGACCCCCACCCCACCCCAGAAAAGATGTAACTACTGACACAACGTATGTGTATGTATACATTATGATTAGAGCTGTATGAGCCCCCAATAAAATGATTTTTGAGGAGAAAAAAATATAGATAGCTTATACACTTTCTTCAGAATCCAAGATTGATTTAAGAATGATTAATAAATGGTTACAGAAAGGGTTAAAAAAAAAGACACATCAAGCCATGCTGATGGCAGCTGGAGCCCAGGAGTTGAGTCCATCATCATTGAATCCACAAGATTTTGCACTCACCGGCCTGTGAGCTCATGTGACTGCATGAGGCAGAATAATGCTACATGGACTAGTATCTGACTTGTGGGCTACCATCAGACATAAGAACTTGTTCTAGACTGGGTTGGGAAGTTTTCTTAATATATTATTTATCTTTGATATAAAGCTCTCTATACAAGCAAAAAAAAAGATAATTAAGAGACAATAAGGTAACATGGAAATTAGAGAAATCTTTAAACAAGAGAAGTGAGTGTAGAAACATAGTCACTATTTAACTTTATTAAGTAATGAAAGAGTGTCTAACAAAGTTATAATAGCTTAGGTAGTATATTTTACCATGTATATGAAAGATACAGGTTACTATAATGTAATATAAAAATAACTGTTACAAATAGAGAAGAAGAGATTAACATCTGAATGGTTGCTCAACTTTCTGTATGATCCACCTGTACACACTTTCACACACACACCACACACAAACACATCCCTTCCATTTCATCCTAGTATCAAATTGCTAGGAAAAATCCTGAATAAATGTAACTCTGGAGTATGACGAGTTACACTTTCATATATTACTCATGAAAATATCAATTAAGCAACCATTTTGAGAGACAAAAATATAACCCCACTACATTAAAAAATACCATGCTTTTTGATTTACTGTTTTTACTTTATACACTACAGAAATAAAAGCACTGCTTCACAAAGATAAATGTACAAATAATAGTTAATTCATCTTTACTTCAGGTTACAAAGCCCAGACACATGGACAATGAGATGGTTGAATAAACCATCTTATATTGTCATATTAAGGAATATGATTCAATCATGAGACAAAGAGCTATATAACTTGAATTGAAAATTTCTACAGTGTATAGCTATCTTGGATGAGTGAACTATAAACAAAGGTAAATAATGCCATCATATTACACAGCAAGTAGTGGATTTTAAAAGCTCCTTAAATGAAAAAAGTGTAATTAGTAGACACTATTTATATGACTAGTTTTTCAGGAATGGGATTGTGATACAGTGGGAAAAGTTGGGGAGAAAAGAGGGATACATTAAAGTAATGAGAGCTCCTTTACTGGGGATGGGAACAGCATAAAGCTGGTGCCTGACTATCAAAAGCTATAGTGTCTGGGGTCTTAAAGACTTGGAGGTAAATAAGCAGTCATCTAGCTCAGAAGCAACAAAGCCCACATGGAAGATGCACACCAGTATGTGTGACCGTGAGGTGTCAAAGGGATCAGGTATTAGGCATCAAAAATACTAAAAATTATACCACTGTAAAGGAAAGGGAGTACAGATTAGAGACCCAAAACTCATCGGTAGCTAACAAGACATCCCTTACAGAAAGGTCTCTGGGAGGAGATGAGTCAGTCAGGGTGCATTGTAACAATGATAAAAAATTCAACTTTCCTCTAGTTCTTAAATACTTCCTACCTACCATCCCTCCACTATCACAATCCAAATTCTACCTTACAAATCCGGCTAGACCAGAGGATGTACCCTGGTATATATAGGAACTGGAAAAAGGGAATACAGGACAGATGAACTCCTCAGAACCAGTGGTGAGAGTGGTGATACTGGGAGGGTGGAAGGAAGGTGGTATAGAAAGGGGGAACTGGTTATAAAGTACTACATATGGCCTCCTCCCTGGGGTATGAACAATAGGGATATGGGTGAAGGGAAACATCAGACAGTGTACGATATAAAAAATAGTAGCAATTTATAAATTATCAAGGGTTCATGAGGGAGGGGAAGCGTGGAGGGAAGGTGAAAATGAGGAGATGATACCAAGGGCTGACATAGAAAGCAAATGTTTTGAGAATGAGGAGGGCAAAAAATGTACAAATGTGCTTGACATGCAATGGGTATATGTATGTATGTGAAAAGGGTTGTGTGAACTCCCAATAAAATGATTAAAAAACCAACTCTGTAGTTAACTTATATGTGTGCACATTTATCAAGACTCATGTATAGAAGTATATGTGAGGGACTTGGTGTTACTTGGTGTTCATACTGAATTTTTTTCAAGCATTCTTCATATGTAATATTGCCAAAGACAAACTATCTCACCACTTATTGTAAGTAATACTTTTTCTCTGAAAACTACCATAAAATTTCTATTACATATTGTCTTTCTGCTGCAATAAAAATTACTGTGGGGTCAAAAAATAAAAATATATGAAAGGTTCTTCTCTGGCATGTCATTCATGATGAACAGACACAAAAGCAATGCATTCTGACTGTTGCTTCTTAAGGCAGTGCTTTGGTACTTAGAAACCCAGTGTTTAAAATTTACTAATTTGCAATATATGTGCACACATATCACTTACAAGCAGAAATAGGCTTCTGGTAATTTAACATCCGTTGACTATTACCATCAGGAGTAGATCTTTGGCCATTGAGAATAGCTGTTTTTTTTTTTCAATACAAATCTTCACTACAATAGCATGAGACAGGAACTCAAAAAAAGTTACTTGATAGGGTTTTTTTGTTGATGTGTCTGTAATTTGATAGTATTCTTACCCAAACCATCCTATTTTGATTACAACATTTGATGTTTGCATAAAGTAATTGGATTGACGGCTTCTAATTTATGAATGATCTCTCAAAGAAAGCCCCTAACCAAGTTTTCTTTCAAATATACAGACTTCAAAAATAACGTAAGGCATTACTTATAGATATATAAATTGATATGGTGTTGAAAAATCACTCTCATAAATTTATAGCTCTAATTCTCAAAAACTAGGAAATATAACAATTTTATTATAAGAAAATATAAGATAAATGAAATTCATTTTGATTTTAAAATAGGATAAAGGTTCTTTTTCTAAGAATAAATGATTGTCATAAGGAACAATTGTAGGGTATTATTCTACCTTCAGCAAAAATAAAAAATTATTAGGTCTCAACACTTACTTTAAATAGATAGCCACACAGAACACTGAAATGTTCAACATGAATGCAACATTAACAGAAAATAAGAATGTTGAGAGTTTTCACCTTGAACAAACCTTTCTTTGTAACACCAAATAACACCAAATCATTGATACTGTTAGTGCTACTGTCTACAATTTACGACTTAGCTAATAATTATGAAGCCTTGTTAATTTTCTTTCTAGAGGGTTACTAAGTTATCTCAGTGATTGTAGTTCATATTATCATGATTTCCTAAAATTTAAGAAAATTTTAAATTAAAATAAGTCATAAAGTTTAAACCAGAAAATTTTACACTGAAACTGCAAGTAAATTAGATTCAGACATCATCACTTACATTTTAAGAAAACTTTCAAGATTTTAAAATAAACTCTGCCAAATCAGAATTGTTATTATAATTATTACTTAAAATTTTCAGTTTCCCATTTTTTTATATTAATCAAAGTTTACTATTTTAAAAACTTGTTAACAATACAGTGAAAGTTCTTCCTGACATTTTATTTTTGAACATTTACTTATGCACAGTTGGTTATTGATTAAAATAAAGCCCACCTAGGATTTTAATTTTTTTTACTTAGATATCTTGTTATCTTATAAAGTGCAAAGGCATTAAATTGAAAAATTGCAGAAATATTTGCACACTCACCCAGTTTCTGCAAATATTAGGAAATTAAAAATTTGCTGTTACTCAAAGTAACAAAAGCTGCAAAAATGAGGTAGTATTACTTTTAAAATTTTCCTTGTAAACTCTAAAACTTGAGCTCATAATGTTTCTTTCTTTTGTTATTAAACCTATTCTTTAAAAAGAAAATTTAAATTCCCTCAATGCATCTAGATGACTCCCAAAAGGATGAAGTCATAGTTGTTCTCCTGGGAACTGTATTGTGAACTAATCATCAAATCTCTGAGACACAACTAGTTGAAAGAAATGAACTTACGTGATCTGGTCAAACTTCTAAAAAGCCACTTACAAGGATTAAAATAACTTTTTCTTCTTTATCTCTCTCAATGATATCACTATCCACTTATTCATTTGGAAATCCCAAAAGAACTTTATAATGAACACATCTGAATCTGAAGTTGATATTTTCTACAATCCCATCTCCAAACCTGGTTTCTTATGGTGTTCCTTTACTTGGGGAATAGAATGGGGTCATCAAGCTATAAATTGGAGACAACCTTGGCACAAAATTTTATCTCAGCCCCATTGTTTGATAATGGCCTGAATCTCTGCATTTTTATCTGATAAGCATGTTTCAAATTCCCCTATTCTCATTGCAATTTTCTCTCACTATCTTCATCTTATCCCTTAAAAACCAAGATAACACCATCTCTTGCTTAAAGTGGTAGTTATATGATCATTTGTCAATTTGAAAGGATTAAGAATGAAGGGATGGAGTCTAGTCTGTCCATCAGGTCATAGCCATTGAGACCTCTATGTGGGCATGGCCTGCTCTTGATGATTGTGGGAACTCATGTATTACTCCTTGGAGGAGGGAGACATTGCAGCTGATGAGACACATGTAAGGAACTATGCCAGTGCCCTGAGCTGGAGAAGCCACATGGACACCCTTGCCAGTGCTGCGAAGCTTACAAAAGCACTGGATTCACAAGACTTCCCACCCACTGGTCTGTGATCTTCCTGCATTTGGTGTCATTGCATGTGTTTTGTGAGTCTGCAGAGGACTTTATAGATTGGTTTCAGATATATGGGCTAATATCACACTTGATCTGGGATGCTTTCTCAACATTCAATTGCTCTTGTATATAAAGCTCTTTCTTATACACATATATGTGTCTATTCTTATACACATATATGTCTATGAATTTTTCTCTAGTCTACCTGGACTAACACATCTAGATTAGTTAAATCACCTCCTAATTGTATCATCTACATTTTCCATCACACTAATTCAATCCATTTTCCACACTGACATCAGATGGATACCTTTAAAGTTTTATTATTGTCTCATACACACATTCTCATTTCTGCTTAAA
Organism: Nesogale talazaci; assembly: GCA_004026705.1. Classification (NCBI taxonomy): domain Eukaryota; kingdom Metazoa; phylum Chordata; class Mammalia; order Afrosoricida; family Tenrecidae; genus Nesogale; species Nesogale talazaci. Next base: position 24,443 of record PVJH01006985.1, read on the forward strand.
TACATTAAATATTCTTTATTACATAAAAGAAAGCAACTACAATTCTTAAGGTTAAATATCTATGCCATGTTTCCACAGTGAAGAACAGCAACGACAAAAATCCTGCAAAATATCACTTTGAAGGGGGCTGAGCTCTGGTGGCATAAGTGGTTGAGTGCGGGACTGCAACCCCGTCAGCTTGGCGGTTTAAATCCAGCAGCCGCTCTCAGGAGTGGCACTGGGTAGCGCCCACGACCACCAGAGGCAGTGATATCCATAAAAAAAAAAACCAACCACAAAAAAAATATCACTTTGAAGGAATTTAAACTGATGTAGAGATGACTGGTGAAATAAAATTAGAACAGACTGAAATGTACAGTTTTTTTGAGTGAAGCAGAATGGTAACTAGAATGGGCGACTTGGGAGAGGTTTGTGAGCTCTGATGCTGTAGTGTTTATTCAATGGGTTGTGGCTGACAGTAAGAAAACTCCAGCAGCTCTGCTGGAGAAAGATTGGGCTTGCTACTGCCACTGAAATACAGATATAGCATCAGAAACCCACAGTGGGGTCACTATAAGCCAGTATTGACTTCATGTCAGTACACTCAGAGCTAGTCACAGACTGACAGGGTTTGCATTCAGAAAGACAGACCTATTAATGTGGACGGATTATCAGAGATTCATGCCACTTTTAGAAATTTAGAGAATAGCAAGGATTATTCTTTTTCCCCCAATGATTTTATTGGGGACTCTTATAGCTCCTATAACATTCCATACATCATTTTTATGAAGCATATCTGTATACATGTTGCCATCTTTGTTTCTGTGCAGGTTGATTCCATGGTGCGTTAGTTAGTCCAAGTAGACTAGAGAAACAAATTCATAGACACGCATATGGATATAAGGGAAAGGTTTATACACAAGAGGAATGGAACATTGAGAAAGCATCCCAACCCAGTCCAGTCCAAAGTCATAAGTCCAATATTAACCCATTTGTCCGATACCAGTCTATAAAGTCTCCTTCCGATTCACGAAGTATATGCAATAGAGGTGTCCTGGGACTGGCTGGGGTCTCCCCATGGTTCCTCATTTCCAGGGTTCAGGGTCAAGGTCCCTCAGCAGTATCCATTGGCAGTGGGAGCATCTCAACGTTGGCAGGGGTCTCTCTGTGATTTCTTCCGCTGCAGAGGTCTGGTTCCATCAGGGCAAGCCCATGTGACTTCTCCTCTGGCTCTATCATTCTCCAGGAATCAGGATCGATCATCATGCTGTCATCTCATCTTGTCAGTACACCGACTCCAAGAGAATGAGAGTCAAGTCTCTTTTCTTCAATTGGGAAATACACGAGATTTCCCAGAAGTCTCAGGAGAAAGCCATGCCCACACAGAGGGCTAATTGGCTGCTCATTGGCTATCTCCAGATTAACAGGCTAGGCTCCACCCCTACATTCCTATCATGAAATTGACATCACCAATACATGACTGCCACACTTAGGGAGCTGTGGGACTGATATCTATGGCAGTGTGGAAAGCCCTCAAGGATGGGAGGAGACCAGTGATGGTGTGAACCCATTTCAGCCCAGGTGGTGCAAGCTGGGATATCCCAGGCACCAGGTCACAAGTTTTTCGGGTTCCACACTGAACAGGTGGTGCAGGTTGTGATAGAGCTGGGGAAGTTGTTGGAGCAGGGCTTTGTGGTGGTCCAGTATTAATTATAGATCCTGGACTCCCCCACCACCACCTTCACACACACACACACACACACACACACACACACACACACACACACACCCTCCTGGTCATCATGGAGCTTCCATTGTGTCTCTTTTACTTCAGTGCCGTCTTGCCGGGAGTCCCAGCTCTGTCTTTCTCCCTTGGAGTGCCTGCTAATTTTGAGTTGACTTCACCCTTGGCAACTCAACTCAGCTCACACTGGGGCTCCTGATCAGGGCTTTAGAAAGGCTTATCAAGAACCTTTGAAATGCAGATGGTACAAATTTGCTTTCTGAAAGTGAGAATAATTTGAAACACTTGTTGATAACTACCTAATATTGTGACCTTCAGCATGGATTACAACTCAGTGTAATTAAAAACAAACAAACCCCAAATCCTCACAGCTGGATTGATAGTTAATATCACGACGAAGGTCCTTGATGAGATGGATAGATACCGTGTCTGCAACAAAGGACTAAAGCGTGAGAACAATTGAGAGGATGACGTACGATCATGTAGTCTTTTTTTCTGTTGTACATGAAGTGGCTACGAGTTGGGAAGAGGTCAGTCGTCCCTAATAATAAAAACTTCATTTTGTACAGCACTTGGGAAATAATGTTAATTTTCTCACATGTCCTAAAGATATGTAGGTAGGAGGGAGATAACCCTATATTTTAACAGTGCAGTATAAACTATTTAATTGAGAGGCGTCTAAAATTTTAATTTAGAAGTTTAAATTTAAAATATACTTTACCAAAGCTTTTGTTTGTTTGTTTTCCTTCAGAAGATGTGTCTTAGTTGCTCTTTCTACCTTGGTCTCTGTGCCAATTTGAGAATGGCTGGAGGAAGTTGTAGGAAGCATTTTGTAAGGAGGTCTTCAACAGTTGCGGACAAATGGAATTAAAAATGAAGTGGAATTTTCTCGTGAACTTTTCGAACCCCTCTTCTAGGTGCAAAGTTAAATTATAGTTACCATAAAATAACAGTCTAAACTTAAATTTTATTCCCTCAAAGAACCTCAAATAGAAGGGCTTGTTTTACGTATTATAATTAATATAACTAGTGAAATCATTATAGCTATCATTTAATGAGCACTTACTATCTATTAACTACATGCTAAAGGTTTGCATTCCTCATATTTGATTCTTTCCTACTTTAAAAATATATACCATTAACACTATGAACTTTACTCTTCAATTGAGAAAACCAGGGCTGTTACTTGACAAAAGTCTTAGGGTTAAAGCCAATATATAACTTAGATTTGTATTTTCATATTTGTAATATGAAAATTTCCATAGCATTTATCTCATAAATCTTTAAGAGTGTTCATATACTCCCACCAATTAGTTTCAATTATGTGGTTGGTATGTGCCCCTGAGTTGATTCTGATTCCCAGTCACCCTGTGTACAACAGACGAAAACACTGCCAGGCTCTGCATGGTCCATGGGATTGTTATTCTTCTGTTTGAGCTCCTGTCACAGGCACTGTGTCTGTCCATCTTGCTGAGGGTCTGCCTCTCTGACTTACCAAGCATGGGATCCTTCCCCATGAATATGTCTCTCCTCATGATATGTTAAAAATGTGTGAGACAAAGTTGCCTTATTTGCGTCTGAGGAGCCTTTTGGTTGTACTTTCTTCCAAAGCAGACCTGCTCTGTCTACTGGCAGTACATAGGACTTTCAGGAATCTTCACCAGCACCGTAATTCAAATGTATCAATTCTTTCTCTCTTTCCTCTATTCCCTGTCCAACTTTTGCCTGCATTTTAGATGGAATACCATTACTTAAATCACATGCCTCTTAGTCTGCAAAGAGATGTCCTTGCTCTTCAACAAGGTAATTAGGTCTGGTGCACTTGATTTGGTCAATTCAAGACATTATTTGATTCTTTAACTCACTGTTTCCATGAGCAATGATTGTGAATTCAAGCAAAATAAAATTCTTGACAATTTCAACCTTTTCTCCATTTACTATGATGTCTATTGTACATACTATTGTACATGATAGGTAAAGATTATATTAGTCATAGAAATTATCAGAGATAGACATAATGGAGTCAAGACACATTTCATGATAGCATGCTCACCTCCCAGATGGCCATGATCTCAACAGCCAGGTCCATGGCCAGTGAGGCCAGGAAGCCAGAGAGATCCTGGGGGAGTGCACCACAGGGAGACTGCCAGAGGGAGAGGGTTATGGCCCAGGGTGGTTTAAATCTGTTTGGTGGGCATGATTACAGGTAACCACAAATTTTAGGAAGGGGCTACACCATAGGCCTACACATCCCAGGAAGGGGATGTTCAATAGGCACAAGTGTAACAGGGAGGGGATGAGTTAGGGGCATACATGTGACAAGAAAGGCAGATCCCACACCCAATACAGCAGCTAAGCTTGATCCTCCTTGGGTGGGCTTGTCCTTCCTGTCTCTCCTATAAGGAAGTAGTCTACTACCACCATCCTTATAAGAAAGAAGTAAGCCCTACTTAGGGTGGACAGACTATACAGTCTGACTGCTCTACATGACTGATAACCCTGACCTACTTCGGATGACCTCCAAGTGTGCAGTCATTTGTCAGGAGTAGCAAGCAGCTAAGTATGGCATTTATTAGGGTGGGTGGGGTGACGGGGAGAGCTTGGGAGAAATCATTCTGTTCTCCGCAACTGTCTTTCCAATTACTTAGCATAGAAGAATGAATACTTTTAATGCTTCATCAGCTTGTTGAATTATTTCAATTGGGTTTCCATAAATTCCTAGAACCTTGTGTTTTGCTAAGGTATTCAATGCACTTGGACTTCTTCCTTCAATACCATATTTCTTGATCATATGCTATCTTTTGGAATGTTTGAAAGGTGGTCAGAACTTTTTGGTACTATGGTTCTGTGTATTCTTTCCACATTTTTATGCTTTTTGCATTATTTAATAATTTCCCGTAGAAGTCTCCAGTATTTCAACTTGTTGCTTGGGTTTTTTCTTTGGTTCTTTTTCCATTTGATATATGTTGATTGTATTCTTCCTTGTGGGTTTTCTTTTGGCACTTCATTTTTTCTTCTCAATCTGCACTTTGCCTTTTTCTGTTGAGCTTGTTGATGTTATCATTTATTTCCTAGTTGCCTTAGCTATTCTTCAATTAAGGGCAAAGCTCAATCTGTTTTGACCAGTACTTTGACCTTTTCTTTCTTTCCTGTGTTTTAGAGTACCTTTCACTTTAATGACATCATTACAATGTTTTTAAGGCCATCCCACAGCTCACCAAGTTTTCTGTCATTAAAGTTCCATGTGCTACACTTGTTCTTGATATGTTCTCTAAATCCATATGGCTATAGTCAAGATCATATCTAAAGTTCTCTTGAAATTGTTTTGCTTTTATAAACTTCAACTAGAACTTACATATGACCATTTGATGGTCTTTTCCACAGTCAGGCTCCTTGTCTTGTTCTGACTGACCACATTAAAGTTTATTCTCTCTCTCTTCTTTGCAGGCATAGTGAGAGGTTGAGATGAAATTGTAGAGAGGAGACAGAGCTCAGTTAGAGATGAAGAGTAAAAATACAGGCTTTATTGGAGATAGGGAAGGACTTTTGGGAGGGAAGGGACACTAGAGAAAGAGACAGGAGCATCTTGAGCTCCTGGGTGGTCCTGAGACCTGAGAGTTAGGCCAGGGAAGCCGTGCCCAGTATTGGTGTGGTGGGACATGTATAGGGTTTGAGCTACAAGCACGCAGGCCAATGAAAGAAAAGGGAGGTTTTTTGTGCTGCGTTTGCAAGTTTTGGGTTGGGAGATGACCTTGGAGCAAATCATCTTGTTTTTCGACCTTGTTTCTTGGAATGTTAGAGGGGGAGCTCTGTGCCTTGTTCAGGTAGAGGCTGTGCCCTACCTGGGGAGATCAGCCCTGTGAGATGCTAGAGGCAGGGTTTACAAAGTTCAGCAAGTTGTTCATCTCCTTTTTGTGAGACTGGTGCTAAGGGATGCAAGGGGCTGCCTGGTTCAGGGGGCTGCCCAGTCCAGGGGGCTGCCTGATTCAACCCTGGTCCATACACAAACTACATGTGATTCCTATGCTTTTCATTGGTTGAGATCCATGCAATAAAAAACCATTGGTCTGGCCAAATTATATCTCCAGCTTCTTTTCTATCACCAAGACTATATTATACAACTACTGCTACTTCCTCTTTATTTACAACTTTTGCATTCCAGAGAAAATTAGAATTTTAGCTGTATTAACTGGACTTCTTTGTAGGTATATAGATCTTTTTTTTTTTTTTTTTTTTTTTTGGCATCACTGCTCTCCGGTGGTGGGAGTAGGAGGCCCAGCCCCACTGCTGGAATTGAACCTCCGTCCCAGTGAGCCGCAGTCCCGCACACAACCACTACGCCACCGGGGCTCAGCCGGTATATAGATCTTATCTCATCATAGATAGCACTGTATTTCAAAATGTATTTTCATTAAAATAATATACCTATGGGGGAAAATATTTTCAAGATGCCATGGAAAAATAAATAACAATATGTCCTTAAGGTATAAATAGTTTATTGAAACTATTTTTGGAAACTACTGGAGTTTTATTTTAAAGTATATATAATTTCATACATAATAAATAAATAGAGACACCCACATGGACAAAATTGCAAAGTTTGGAAAAGTTATCGGTGGTTAGTGAGATGATAGTACTTCCATCTCTGTGTGCTTTCTAGGCTTTCAATGGTAAACTGATAATTATTTTGTTTTCAAAGGAAAGGAAGAAAGAAAAAGAAACTCACAAAATGATAATTACAAATGGGTATATCAAAGGCCATTTTTTTCTAAGTCTACAATGCCCAATAGAATCAATTTATCCTACAAGGAATCCTTTCAAAGCATTGAGGGAGTTTCAATATTGTCTTTATAAATAGATATGAATTTTGGAAAAATGATTCTCTCTTAACTGCAATTCTCAAAGAAAATAAATGTGGAAAGAATATCTGCCTCTGATATCTTCATTCTCTTATATTCCATGATTTCTTCATGAAAATTTATACTTTTATGGTCTCTTTACATCTGCTTGTAGAACCTGGGTAAGAATGAATGTCTAGTTTTGTTACAATTATTCTTTCTATGAAGAGTTATACAATATATCCTTTAAGCCTGAAGAGTTCTCTTGAACTATAAAAGGTATCTGAATTATTATTTTTTTCCCTGATGATTTCTGCATCAAATGGAACATAACTTAATATCTGAGTAAATGTTTTGTTTAATTCCTGTGAATCCCTATGGGCACTAAACTATTTCTACAAAGAAGATTCACATTCATGTAGTTGAATTAGCATCTTTGTGCTTAATTTCCATGTCCACTAACTAGCAAAAAACACAGGCACAGGGTCAAAGACTTTGGGGAGAGATGTATCACGGAAATAATTCAATGCATTTCAGATTAGAATTTTGAAACCAGAGTAGTAATGTGCTTCAGGTATCACTCTTTAGTCATTTAGAGGCAGAATTCAGATCCAAAGCTTTTGAAATTTTGTCATGTTGAAGACAAAACGAAACATTTTTTCCCCTCCTTGCTTAGGATACTGAAGTAAACCACCCATGCTTAAAGAACTGATGTGTGTGTTGATGAACTTGATCCTCTACTTTGGAAACTTTTCCAAATTAAAAAAAGAGAGAGATTTCCTAATTGCTAAGAATCAGGACTATGGTCCCTTAACGAGAGCGCGCCTTCGTTCTCAGGCATCTTCTTGGTGCATCCTCCTGTCTCGAAAGACCAGTTCAGCATGTCTGCCAAGAGCCACATCTCCTTCTTGAATTCGTGGAAATTTGGCAGCAACGTGTTTATCAGTGTGATATGCAAACATTCCCGGTTTTCCTGTTCTTTTTAATGATTCAATATAAAATTCAACCCTCTTTTTTTCAGTTCTCAATGAAGGCGGAAATACAAAAGAAGCCCAACCTAACCTACTGCTACCGACTAGATTCCCCAGGAAAATTCTCCTCTTAAGAGTTTCCCAAAGTGGAATCTCTGTGGCTCGTGCGTTCCAGAGGGGAAAGTGCCGGTCCCTGCGCCGAGGATGACGCCCTCGACTCCTGTGAGTAATACACTCAAAAGCTCTGAGGTCTCAGTATTTGGAAGCACACCACTGCATCTTTCTTTCCCATGTCCTTTTGGGATGCAGCCAAGCTGCTTAGCCAAATCTTGGGGCTCCTAATTATCTTCTTTTAAAATGAAAAAAATCCAAATCTTTTTGTGTGAAATTTCCTAGTTTTTCTGCATATTTTATTTCAAAAATATTATGAATTGGGAATATACATATATATATCATATCATTCCATAGTTCAATCACGTCAAGCAGTAGTGTACAATTGCTACCAAAATCCGTTTCCAAACACTATTTTCCTTCTTGGACTCCTAGACATCATCTCTCTTTTTACCGCCCCCACCACCAGCCCTCACAAAATTAAAAATAAAAAAGGAATTAATGACCCAATCAGTGCTTTACAACATAAACAGGGTGCTTTAAGAAGATTAGTCTCCAGGTTGAATGGGGAATTGCTAACAGATCAAAAGAGAACCTGGTTAGTGTCTACAATTCTTTGCCACCTCTTCATAAAATTGGAATTATTTTAGCATAATCTGTATAACAAAGGAATTGGAAATTCTGTATGAAAAGAATGACAGTGCCTTTAACTGTTCTCATAAATAATATTATATTCATTGTGATACAGTAGCTAACAATGGTTTACTAAATGAATGAATGTGTTTATATATTGTTTATTATGCTTGTATATAGAAGTTTATTGTTTATATATTAAAGTCTATTGAGAATTCGAAGTAATTCTGACTAATGTACAATCAAATAGTATAGTGGTAACGAACCAAAGATAGCAGAAGTAGAATTTTACTTTTTCCTCCTTATTAAATGCCCATCCACTCACTGGCATTGAGAGGGTCATAGTGGCCTGACACTATTAATAACAAAGATCGATCCCATTTTTTGTTTAGTAGAAAGGTATGAAACAGGAAAGAAGTCCTAAGATAGTGAGCAAACAGGTTTATTTCAGAATCAGAGTCTTGGTTAGAAATCTGATCATAAAATACAGTGTGTATTTTTCATTCCTTGGTTTATACAAAAATTCATTGTGCATACATTCAATTCTAAAATATTCTTGAATGATAGACCAACTCACTTGGTGTCTCTAATCCTCCATAATCCTTCAAATTATATATAATTAAGTTCTATTTTTCAGCATCATGTATAAAATATTTTGCAATTCTACAACTAATTTTATTTCATTTGATATCTGTTGAGTTTATTGACCTATAATTCATATTTCATACAATTCAGGTTTAAATAATTCTGCAATTATTAGAATAATCGATTTTAGAACATTGTCTTCTTTCTTGTACTCATTATTCTTAGTTCTCCCCATAACCTTTCCTGCTATAGCCCTAAGAAAATATTTATTCAGTTATTGCTGCTATAGATTTATCTATTCTGGATATTTATCTATTCTGGATCATATCAAAGAAACCCAATAACAAAATTAAGCAGAAGAAAAGCAATAACAGAACAGAAACAGAAAATATTTTAAAAATTGGGACAAATTAAAAAGGGGGGAAAGATGAGAAAGTGTTAAAATTTGACCTTATGATTTTAATTCACTTTCCAAAGCACTCTGTCTTTTAGCAAGGCTAATAATATCTCGACTCATGGTCAGAGGGGGTTCACTGGAGGTTTTTCAAAGAGTAGAACTGTGTCAGCAGACTTGTTGAGTTAGGGGTATCCAAAACACTGAAATATGATACTGCAACCAAATATAATTTCACACAAACTTTGATTAATATTTTTCATTATTGATTCTTTCATGTAGTGATCAATCTGGGTGGATATGAAGGAGACAAACATGACTTTCGTGACAGACTTTTTTCTCACGGGACTCACAGACCGTCCAGAGCTGCAAGTGCCCCTGTTCCTGGTGTTCTTGGTGGTCTACCTCATCACCATGCTGGGGAACCTGGGGCTGATTGTCCTCATCTGGAAGGACTCCCACCTTCACACGCCCATGTACTTCCTCCTCGGCAGCTTAGCTTGGGCAGATGCTTGCTCTTCATCTTCTGTGACTCCCAGGATGCTTGTCAATACCTTAGACAAGACTCAAATGATCTCCCTTTTGGAGTGTATGGCCCAATTTTATTTTTTAGGCTCCAGTGCCACCACAGAATGTTTCCTCCTGGTAGTGATGGCCTATGACCGCTACGTGGCCATCTGTAACCCCTTGCTTTATCCGGTGGTGATGTCCACCAGACTGTGCACTTGGTTGATAGTTATTTCATATGTAATTGGTTTTCTGCATCCAGTAATTCATGTAGGATTATTATTTAGATTAACATTCTGCAGGTCTAATATAATACATCATTTCTACTGTGAAATCTTGCCATTATATACAATTTCTTGCACGGACCCATCTATTAATGCACTGGTGATTTTTGTTTTTTCTGCTTTTATACAAGCCTTTACTTTTATGACCATCATAGTCTCTTATACCCGTGTGCTCTTCGCCGTCCTGAAAAAGAAGTCTGACAGAGGTCGAAGCAAAGCCTTCTCCACGTGCAGTGCCCACCTGCTCTCTGTGATTTTGTTCTACGGCACGCTCTTCTTCATGTATGTGCGCCCTGGGTCTGGTCCAGATAAATATCAGAATAAGATGTATTCACTCTTTTACACAATTATTATTCCTCTGTTAAATCCCTTTATCTATAGTCTAAGAAACAAGGAAGTTCTAGGTGCAGTAAGAAAAGTCATCATGAGATAAATTTGTTTAAGAAAAAATTTACTATTTTTCCACATCCCTTTCTTCTCTCTTAAATAAATCATAAAACCTTGGCATGTGTTTTTCCTTCAATTTGTTGTTGTTGAGAATCTACTCAGCAAAACATATGCTAATAAACAGTCCTACTTGTATAATTCAGTGCCATTAGTTATATTCTTTCAAGTTGTACAATCACGCTCATCTTCCCATAATGAATCGTTCCTCTTCTGATAACAAAAAGTCACTTCTCTTTAAACTTCCGTTCTAAGTTTTCAAGTTGCTATTTTATATTTCATTCCACAGAGATAGGAAAGAGAAAATTCTCACGATATACCTTCTTTTGTAATTCAGCAAAATAAATGTTTGGTTTTAAGAAGACCTTGGGGGGTATTTTTAGTTTAAAATTTATCTCAGGCTGAGCCTTGGTGCTGTAGTGGTTGAGTGCGGGACTGTGGCACATTGGCTTGGTGGTTCAAATCCAGCAACAGCAAAGCTGGGCAGCTCCCATGACCACCAGAGGGCAGTGATGCTCCCCCAAAACAAAACAAGCAAACAAACAAATTTATCTCAGAAGAATACTTCATTTTATTGATTCATGTAACCATCATAGCTCCTGTTTATCTAGAGTCCACAAGAATTGTAATTCTTTTTGAACAGGCTTTGAAAAGTTTTCACTTTGAACAGGCTGCCTCTATTGGCTTCTCCATCAAAATGTGCAGTAATGGGAGCTCGGCACTGATTTTGTCTTCTTCTTCTTTTTTTTAAAAAACCATTTTATTGGGGGCTCTTTGAGCTCTTATAACAATGATCCATCAATTGTATCAAGAATAATTGTACATGTGTTGCCAGCATCACTTTCTTTTAAAATCATTTTACTGGGGGCTCATACAACTCTTATCACAATCTGTCCATACATCCATTGTATGCAAAGCACATCTGTACATTTGTTGATTTCGTGTTCTTGAATAAATAAATATGTAGTTTTAAAAATAAATAAGCAAAACATTTTAGACTAGATGTATTTCTTTGAATTATAAGCTACTCTGATTATTAAAAAGGTTACAACACTGTGTGGTCCTGCGCCAGCCACATGACTGCTATTATGTCGATGCTAGAAGAATGATACGATATAAAAATTGGAGAAGAATCGGATGGATTTATTCTTCCTGGAGATAAATCCTATCAGTTTTTTTTCTGGTTGAGAATGTTTTCATTTAATTGTTATTTTTAAAGGATAGTTTCATGACATATACAACTTCAAAGAGCCAGGATTTTGTTTTTATTCTGCAGCATTTTAAGGATGCCATTAGATTGTTTTCTAGGCTCCATTAAGCCAGATGATTGCTTAATGAATTTTTCTTTAATAATTTTCTATTTCAATGATGTATTACTTATTTATACTTGTTTTAGATTTATTTTTCCTTCATTTTCTGGGTTCTCATGGTGGGAATTTAGATTATTTGAGATCATTTCACTTTTCAAATATATGTATGTGTTCCTGTAAATTTCTCTGCTTGTACCACCTTAGCTGTGTCTCACATGTGATAGATTATATCTCAATTTCATTCAGATTCATGTATTTTTTTGGGGGGGGCATCACTGTTCTCTGGTGATCGTGGGAGTTACCTAACGCTGCTCCTGAGAGCTGCCGCTGGATTTGAACTGCCAAATCCATGGGCTGCAGTCCCACACTCAGCCACTTACACCCCCGGGGCTCAGCCCCAGAGTCATGTGTTGTTAAAAATTTCTCTTAACTTTTCCTCTTTGACTCATGGATTACTGAAAGTACAGTGTTTGATACCTAGCTGTTTGGGGGCTATTTCTGGTATTGATTTCTAATTTGGTGTTTGGAGAGTATGATATAACTTCGTATAATTTGTTGACATTTGTCTATGGCTCAGGATGTTGTCTATATTGGCATATGTCTGTGGGTACCTGTCAAGAACATTCTTTGTGTTGTCGAGTGAAGTGTTCTATATATCTTTATCTGCTCATATTGATCGATGATCCGCTCTCTCCTTGCTTTCTCTCTGGAAAGCATGCCCTTCTTGCTGTCAAGTGCTGTAGAACATTGTCTTTGGGAAAACTGACAGGGATTACGAAATATCTACCACAGGGAAATTTCAGATTCTCTAAAACCATACTTTCCTATAATTATGTTGTATCCTGTTTGAGAGTCACCTTATCTCTTTATTACATCAGCATGTCCACCTCTCTCTTCACATCTCCTAAAAAAATCACCATTTATTCTCCATGTTCCCTCCTTGCCCTTATCTCAAGAACATTTCCGAGGCTCTTCAGATGCTATTAATAATTCTATATCATGGTTTATTTTGTGTTCTTCTTTCATACTGTCAGAAAAAGCCAAGACCTAGAAAAGGAAAGGACATCACAAGTGAAGGGGACAAATTGAACAAAGATAAGAAGAAACTACCAACTAGGATGTGTTTAGGGTATATTAAATATCGTGGGACAGTGAAAATCCCTGCAAGATATTTATTGAGAACCTTCTTTGCTTTAGGCACTATTCCAAGTTCTGGAAGTACAAAGGTGAATAAGATAGCGATTCTGTCTTTTGGAGCTTATTTGATAACCAAGAACAAACCAAGAGGCATTTTGTTATTGCACTATATTGCACAGCATTCAAAGTCAAGTGTTAAGTTCTGGGGGGCTGATTTGAACATAAAGCTAAAATTATTTTCCATAATGAGGGGATGAAACGATTCTTATTTTGGCAAAGCTTATTTTCAATAATCTTCACATTCATTCTCCTAGGGATATTCCTGAAGCAGGGACTCAGTTTTAGGCTAGTCAGGGAAGAAAAAGAAGCTGAATTTAAGTCTTCTCATGTGCTGGACTACCAGAAGTCTCCCAATATTCCCTAGGGCCTTTCTATTAAAATGTGGTCCATATGACAGCAACAGATCATCACCTGAGAGTTTGTTAGAAATGCAGACTGTCAGAGCCTGCTCTAGACACAATGAATCAGAATTTTCAGTTTATCCATATCTGCAGATGATTCATATGCACATTTAAATTTGACAAACTCTTCGAAGAGTACCAACTGGGTGCATACCAAACACACTTTGGAAATTTATTCTGGGATCCTGGACTACTTTAGAAGGAGCTTTGAAGAGCATATAACTATTACTCAAAGAGGTGGCTCGTTTTTTGCCAGTTTATCTGTTTTTCCCTATTTGACTTCAATGCTGATCAAAGGGTGGTTAGAGTTTCAAGAATATTCTGTAACCGCTGGCATTTACTGAAACATGGCAACTAATCTCAATGCTATGGTAAAAATTACTGCCATTTGTATCAAATAGAATCTACACTTTCACTCCCAAATGAAAAGGGAAAGAAAGTTATTTGACAAGTCTGTATCCTCAGAGAAGACCAAAAACATTAAGTATTCATCATAGATATTTGCTTTGGCGTTTGGTATTCTTGTTCTACCAGGTGTGCCTAAGGTGATCTGAGCTTTATTCCCAAATACCATGTAGATCAACTAGTGCCATCTGATAGGGAGTTCCTGGGAGTTGGGAAGAGAATGTTACAATTGATTTATTACAAACAGATGTGAAATGCTGAAGCACTATAGAGTGGTCCCAGCATAACAGTGCAAAAGGAATCACTGCCATCATGTGCACATCTGTTTCATAGCAGTATCCTTGCATCACAAAATGTTAGTGTTTGCATTAGAGACCACAAATCCTTCTGATCCTAGCACAGTGTGATTGTTCACAGATAACCATGGGCCACATCTGTAGAAGGAATAGATTCCTTTTCCATTGGCTTTCCAGGTCCATCTCCCCTGCACCCTCCCCTGCACCCTCCTAAAACCTTGGTAAAATCCTTAAACACTTGAGGTGAAAGTGAGGTTAGGCTATTAAATTAAAACAGACCATTGATAAAGTATAATTTCCTATGTGAAGCAACTTTCATTTCTGACTCTGACAGGACAAATGCCCTGAGCAAATGCCCCAGGCAGCATTTCAAAGTTTTCTCTGCTATACATAGAGAACTCAGTTCACTGTCATCCAGTTGTTGCCAACTTGGCTACCTGGCAGGAAAGGGGAGGATTGTAAGTCTTTATGAGAGTGGAAGGCCTCCTCTTTCTTCCACTGAGTGGTTGGTGGTCTCAAATGGCTGGCCTTGCATTCAGCTGCCCCACATGTCACCACCATGCCTCCACAGCATTTTTATATTACTGACTCTGAGCTAATATAAGAAATTAAAATCAATGACAACAACAAAACCCTAAGTGCACTGCCATAGTGATGCTATAGGACATAGTAGAACTGCCCCTGTGAGTTCCCAAGATGGTAACTCTTTACTGAGTAGCAAACCCCATCTTCTTGTGGAGGAGGGAGAGAGGTGGTTTAGACGGCTCACTCTGTGGATACCAACCCAACCCAAAACTACCCCACAAAGGTTCCTATGATCTATTATATATGGCATTATGCTTATTGTGTGCCATCACGTCAATTCTGAATCAAGTTGACCTTGAATAACAGAGTAGAACATTCACAAGTGTTCCCTAGACCCTTGAAGGGAGCAGATTGCTGGTCCTTTTTTAGTGGAGCTGCTAGCGATTTGAACCACCAATGACCCCAAGGGATATTTGTATACTGTATAATGTACCAAATATGTAATTTTGAGTATTTCCATATTATTGACTGGAATTTTAAACTATAATCTTCAGAACCAAAATTTCTAAGGAAATAAAAATAATACTGGAAGCAATCATGGATTTTCTCCTAGGCTGTCTGAGCCAGAAGAAACTCAGATGGAATTCAATCCATAATTTAAAATATAATAAGCTAGCAATCAAACAGACTTACCTGGTGAAGTAGCTTTCCATGGTTGCATTAACATTTTGTAGTCATATTTCAGAGATTGATATTTTATTTGTTTGTATTTATCAAATATTGGGAGCTGAAAACTTAAGACTCTATTTCTATAGTATATCATTGTACTTTTTTTGTTTGTTTTGTTTTGCTTATTTTTAGGCATCACTGCCCTCTGGTGGTCATGGGAGCTACCCAGCGCTGCTCCTGAGAGCCGCTGGATTCAAACCGCCAAGCCCGCGGCCTGCAGTCCCACATTCAACTACTTAACGCAAAGGGGGCTCAGCCCTTTTGTACTTTCTTTTAAGAGAAAGTAAAAAAACCTGTCATCTGGAAGTCAAATGCTGACTGAAATGTGAAGCATCTTAATTCCAAGAAAGCTAGAAATGTTTGAGTGTGTCTTTGGTAACCTCAGCATCATCCTCAATGCTTCAAGGAAATTTGCTCACTCTTTCATTCAATAAATATTTAGCATTTACCATTTGCCAGTTTATTTACTAGTTAGGAAACACAACGGTAACTAAAATAGCTTGGGGTACCTGGATGGCTATGCTAACTTGAACTTGTATGAAAGTGCAGGGATGGAGTTGAACCTGTCAATCAGGTCATGGTCTGAGGATTCCTGGTCAGGAGTGTGGCCTTCTTATGGAGACACTGAGAACCTTTCTCTCTGCTTCTTGTTTTCCTGCCTGCTGGGAATCTGCTTGCTTTCAGGGAAACCCTACATGGCTCCCTGTCATGCTTCCACTGACCCTGGATCCACGAGACTCTGCATACACCAGCCTGTGATCTTCTTCCATGCTGCTTCACCTGTGTGCATCATTTTCCTGCAGCTATAGGAGTCTGAAGAGTCAATATGACTAATGAAGTGTGTAATTTATTTATCTCCATTTCAGAGATGTGTACATAATTAATGCTGACCAGTTATTTAATATTAATATTTTCTAAAAATTCACTAATAGTGTCATTTCATAACTTTCAATTAGACCTCTTACAGTTTTCTAAAATGTACTGAAATAGTTGAAGTGTTACTAATTTTTAAGTATACATTGTCAATTTCATGCTTTATATCCTTAATAAAATAAAACAACTACTATGGGGAAAAAGGCTGTAGTTGCACAGATACATATGGAAGTTTTTACAATATATACAAGTCTATTAATATTAAATAACTGGTCTATAAGGATCTACATATAACTCCCCTCCCTGGGGGACAGATTATAGAAAACTGGGTAAAGGGAGAAATCAGACAGTGTAAGACATGAAAAAAATAATAATAATTCATAAATTATCAAGTCTTTGTGAGGGAAGGAGTACATACAACTATTGTCTACAGATTAAAAAACATGTTTGACTCCTACCATGGACTTTACAGTGGTATCTATATATTGCAAACCAATTTATTTTATTTTATTTTCTTACTCTTCAAACCCAACAAAGAGAATGTTGTGTATTTTGAACAAGACTTCAACAATGATGAGGTGAGTAAAATATTTGTTTCTGATGCAAAATCAATACACCATTGGAAATGCATTACTATAAGAAATGAAAATGAGTACAAACAGTACAATGGTTTCAATTTAAAAATAGAGGCATACTATTGTTTCAATGACAACAGTTGTTTCCAAAAATTTGTTGATTTAAGGGCATTTGGACCAAAAGAGCATAGTAGTTCAATTTTAACAACAAATACAAATAAGAACTACAACCAGTGATTTGTGTTTTCCTTTCAATTCTTTCACTGTCGTGACCAGCATGGGTGAATCTGATAAATAAAAATGATAATGATAGCTACAAATGACAGAGTTTGTTCTCACAGGACTTACAGATCATCTAGAGCAATAGTTCTCAACCTGTGGGTCACGACCTCTTTGGGAGTCAAATGACCCTTTCACAGGGGTCACCTGATTCATAAAAATAGCAAAATTATAGCTATGAATTAGCAATGACCATAATTTTAGGATGGGAGGGGTGGTCACCAAAACATGAGTAACTGTATTAAAGAATCGTGGTATTAGGAGGCTGAGAAAAGCTGATCTAGAGTTGTTGTCCTCTGTCCCCAGTGTTCTTGGGGAACTTACCTCATCAACATGGAGAAAGCCTTCAACTAGTTGCTCTCATCTGGAAGGATCTAGTCGTATGTACTTTTTCCTTTGAAAATGTTTATATTTCATCCTCTTTGCTTCCCAGCATGCTAGTTACTTACTTAGCAAGAATAAAGCAATATTCATTTTTGAAAGCAGGACCACATTTTATTATTATTTTTTGAACCAGTACAACCATTTGAAATGTTTCAACAAAGTTGAACATGAAACATTAGGAATGTTAACTCATCTATACCAAGAAATTTGTAAGAGAACTACCTGGTCAATTTGTGCCATTTCAAAGACAAATGCCCAATAGAACGTGGAAATTATTGAAAAATATCATTAGTTTCACATACAAGCAAAATGTTGCTGAAGATAATTCAGAAATAATGACAGCAGTACATCTGCAATGAATTGTAAGGAATACACAATAAGGATTCACATAAGAATGTTGTATAAGAAATATAACTGTTTCTTCAAAGAATTGGAGAAATTGACCACCAATTTCATATGGAGAGGGAAAAAGCCCAGAATGAGCAGAGAACTCAAGAAAAGGGACAAAGTTGGAGAACTCACTTTTTCTGATTTTAACACCTACTATACAGTCACAGTGGTATAACCATAAGGGCAGATACTCAGACCAATGGAAAAGAACAGAAAATCCAGAAATAGAACCATCAGCATAGATAACTGATCTTTGATAAGAGGCCCAAAATCATCAAAGGGAGGCAGATGCCCTCCTTAACAAGTGGTGCAGGAAACAATGGATATCCACATGTAGAAACATGAAACAAGATGTTTACCTCACCCCATGCACAAGAATAAACTCAAGTTGGATCACAGACCTAGAAGTACAACTCTGAACTATTAAGACCATCAATGAAAGAATTGGGACAAACCTAAGAACCATGGTCCAGAGAATACATAGACTACCTCCAATAAGAAAGGGTATACACACATGTGTGAACTTGAAATTGACAAGTGTTATTTACTAAGAATAAAACACCTGTGCATGTAGAGAAAGATTTCACCAAGAGCCTAACCAGCTATCCACAGACTGGGAGAGAATTTTTAGCAATGACACAACAAAGGGCTTATTACTAAAATCTACAATATCCTCCTGGTCTGCAAAAAGAGGCAAACAGTTAATCTCCTGAGGTGGACAAAAGACCCAACAGAAGTTTCACTAGAGAGAAGGCCATATGGCCAATAGACACATGAGAAAGTACTCTTGATCACTAACCACCAGAGAAATGCAAATTAAAACAACCACAAGATACCATCTAACACCCTTGAGGATAGTCCAAATCAGAAGATTAGAAAGCAGCAAATGTTGGAGGGGATGTGGTGAGACAGGAACTCCCCTCCACTGCTGGTGGTTATGTAGATATGTATAGCCTTTATGGAAAACGATCTGGCGATGTTACAAGAAAAAGGAAATTGATCTGCTTTATGAGCCAACAATCTCTCTATTGGGCATATACTGAGAGGAGGTAAGAAATAGAAGACAACCAGTTGTCTGTGCTCTGATGTTTATTGTGATGCAATGCACAATCATCAAGAATTGGAAATAACCTAAGTTTCCATCAATAGAAAAGTGGATTAGTAAACTCTGGCACATACATCCAGTGGAGTACTAACCATCACTAAAAAGCATGGATGATCACCTGAAACAAATTATGCTAAGCAAAGTCAACCCATCACAAAAGGACAAGTATATATGAATCTCCTAAAGTAAGTATAATAAGCACAGTAGGCATAGAAGAAAAGACTCTTATCTCACAATACACAGGCAGAGGCACAAGCAGTCAGACAGAGGTCAGATCAAACTCAGGGAGGTAAATGTGAGTCCAACACAAAGAAGGGGAATGGGGGGAAGAGGAGAGAGAAAAAAGTGGGAAAAAGCTGAGATGATGGCATGGGGGCAGGGGAGCAGGCCACTAATCCATCCAGGATGAGAATATTGGTTACGTCACCACAGAACTGGGAGTGTGCATACAGACCCCACCATGGCGTACGAAACCAGGAGGGCAATGTAACCACATGGAAGAATGCATGCAAAGATTGGGCTACAGGGTTGACACCAGCCAAAGCCAAACTGACTCTCACCTCACCCTAGAAGTATGTGCGATAGAGAAAAACACTAACCTTCAGGTGGGGAGAAGGGGCCGACTTACCATGCCTGCACAGAAGCAAACCAAGAAGGAAAAAGAGAAAGGGATGGTTGGCGTAGATCCCATATAGCCACAGCAAGCCCGAAGGACGATGTCTCCGCAGGGAGCTGCTAAGGCACAGCAAGGACTGTGGGACTGCCAACTCAAGACATGTTATCCCCTCTCTGGAGCATACTGTGACAAAGCACAATAATGGGGACATAAGGCAGCGTGATAGTGTGGTCTGAATCCCCTGCAGTGGGGCAAACCAAGAATGGAGCATAACAGATCAGCATCTGGAGCAAAACGAAGCCATAAAATCCCTAAAGAACCCCCCAAATAGTCTTCAGGCTAGGAGGGTCAGCCCCCAGAACTCTCCCAGGAACAGGGGGGCCAGTGGACAGACCTGCGACCATGTACGTTTTTCTCCTTTTTTTAAAAAAAAAATTCAATCTTCTGTTTTCTTACTGTTTGGTCTATGACAGTGTTTGTTTTCCTACTTATATAAGACTGGCACGGGAAGTAAGTTTGCAGAGAAAGCAATAGGATCACTGGCCCTGGAGTGTCATGGGGGGAGAAGGTGGCAGGGGGTAGGGAGAGTGTGGTGAGCAAAAAAATGTCAGAGACAGGGGAACAACTGGGGAATCATATCCAACAACAAGGAGGTTATAGAGATCCTGTAGGCAGTAGCGCAACAGCAATCTAACTGAGAGGAAGTACTAAGAGGTAGAAAAAGAGGGAACATGATGGTGGTGCAGGAGGAGGCAAATGAAAACAGAGAAAAGCTATAGGAAGCAAAGCTGTAGTTAGAGGTATAAGCAGACATGGGTACTTATATAAATATACTACTCAACAAAAATAGAGGTATTGGCCTACATACATATATTTTTAATGCGATACACTGAAGCTGTGGATGGACCTTAGGTCTCAGCTCATAGCCTCCCTCAAGACAAGAACACTTTGTTCTAACAGACTGATATTTTGTGATGCTACATATCCTACTTCTGCCTGCCACAATTACTGAAGACAAAATGGGTGCATCAGCAATTGTGGTGGAGAAAGTAGATGGTGCCCAGCTATTAAAAGATAATAGCATTGGGGTCTTAAAGACTTGAAGTCAAACAAGCAGCCATATAGCAGTAAAGTAACAAACCCACATGGAAGAAGCATACTAGCTAGGGCAATCATGAGGTGTCATTGAAACCAGTGACAGATATCAGACGATTCATAACAAACACAAACAAACAAAAACACATTGTTGAGAACAAGGGGGGTTGGAGCAGAGGTCCCAAACCCAACTGCAGACAATAGAACATCCCTCCACAGAGGGGTCTCAGGGAAAAGATGAGTCACCAGTGTGTAGCAGAGCACCATGGCTCACACAATAATCATCTGATTCCTTGAGGCTTCCTCCATCCCCATTGCCATGACCCTAGTGCTTCATCATACTTTGGACTGGATTGGAGCATGTACACAGCTATAGACAAAGCTCACGACACCTGGAATCCAGGAACAGGAATGGAAATAGCCATATCAAAAGGGTAGGGGGAAGTGAGGGAGAGAAGGGGAGGAAGTGGGAACTGATCCTAATGAGTGGCACATAACCACACACCCTCCTCCAGGGAGAAGCACACCAGAAACCATTGGGGAGGGAGACAGCAGTTGCATCAGTAATGAAAATAATAATAATTTATAATCTATCAAGGCGCCATGAGGGTGCAGGAGAGGGAGGGGAAAAAAGGAAGCTGAAACCAAGGACTCAGTACAAAGCAAATTTCTAGGATAGAACAAGGGCAAACTAAGTACAAATATGTCTGATACAATTGATGTATGATTCCAACAAGAGTTGACGAACCCCCCAATAAAATGATCTTAATAAAAAAGAAAAAGAAATATAATTTCTGACATCAGATGAATATTATCTGAAATCAGAGCATGCCAGAAAGATATTAGAGAAAGATTGTGCAGTCACCACGGCAATCAACTTGGAAGGCTTTCTTTCTTCTTGGACCCTTTGGTGCTGATTCTCCATTTCCTCCACCCTCCCTTTTGTGCCCTCACGGAATTGCTACGTCAATTACTATCTTTATAAGCCCGCACACCATGGTCCCTCATGTAGAAGAACATAGAAAAATGAAGACCTAAAACAAATAACCAAAAAAGACCCATGGACAAAAGTGCCCTTGTACAAGCCGGCGTATTTTTAACCACCTGATGTGGATGAGAAAGCCGGGCAATGAGTAAGGAAGAGCGCAGGGTAAATGGTGCCTTTGGATTTTGATATTGGTGAAGAATATTGAGTATACTACTGCAAAAAGAATGAACAGTCTTTCGGGGAAGACTGACATATAGTTCAGAATATTTGTTTTAGAAGCAAATGCGACAATAATCATGCCGTGGACTGTAGGTCAAGAAGGATCAGTCCCTGGAGAAGGATGTCATGCTTGGTAGAGGGTCAGGAAAAAACCCCAGAAGATCCTCAATGTGATGAATGACGACAGTGGCTGCAACAATGGGCTCAAATGTGAACATGATTATGAAGATGGTGCAGGACCTGGGAGTATTTCTATCTGTTTTATTTGGGGTCCCTCTGAGTTGGAATAGAACATTGGCAACTAACAGCAGCTCAAGCCCAGAATGTCTCCGCCTGGTAGTTACAGCCTCTGAAAGCTACGCTTTCTTATGAAACTCCTTGCTCTAACCTCTGGACTGCTCAGCAGACTTTGAACTCATCTGTTACACATTTAAGGTGCCATTGATGTCTTGTGTTTCTTGATTTCCGGATTGGGAGTGTAGGAGTGAAGCCTAGCCTGTCAATCTGGAGATGGCCAATGCTACCTCTGGGTGGGCATGGCTTTCTCCTGAGAATGCTAGGGAATCTCAGGGTATTTCCTCTTGGAGGTGAGAGAGTCATGACTCAGTCCCTTGGAGACGCTCTACTGAACGTAAGGCACAGTCCCTGGGAGACATTGTGGCTCACAAGACACATGGCAGCATGCCGATAGACCCTGAGCCCTGGAAACCAGAGGAGTCACGGGAGACACCTGCCAGTGCTGAGATACCTCTACTGCCTCTGGATACAAAAGACTCTGCACCCACTGGCCTGTGATTATCCTGGTGTCATTGCACATGCTTCGTGAGTCTGAAGAAGACTTTATAGACTGGTATCAGACATGTGGGCTAATATTGGACTTATAACCTTGGACTTGACTGGGTTGGGATGTTTTCTTAATGTACACTTACTCTCTTATACATACGTGTGTTTATGGATTTGTTTCTCTAGTCTACCCAGACTAACACAGATACCTTAACCTTTTGTAGGTTAATTATAATAAGTCATTTATATTACGAAATTGACTACCCTATTACTTGTCTGCACTGAGTCAATTATTAATGTACATTTGGTTTTTATTTTCTCAAATACAGTAAATCATTTACATGATGAAATTTACCACCCTATAGGATTTCCTTTACTGACTCAATAATGCACCGGCAGCTTTTATTCTCTCAGTATTTATACAAATAAGATCACCACAGTCTCTTACTCTGATGTTCTGTTTGCCACAATGAAAAAGAAAAAGGCACAATTCAGTAGGAACAGAATGGAATTCGGAAACATAAGAAGTGAGATAGGTGATGCTATATGGTGGGGGTCGCAATTAATGGAATTAAACAAAGTGTTTATGATTGTTGAATGGAAACCAATTTGCTCTGTAAACTACTCAATTTAGAGTAAGAAATCAAACACATTTTTAAATTGCTAAAGAGCAGAAACAAAATATTCTTCATGTGCATTGCCAGTTTGTTCTTATTTTCTTATTCTATCTTACATGTACTTGCGTCCAAGTTATTGCCCCAGTTACAGATCAGGACAAGATGCACTCACTGTGGATTTATGAAATTGTAAACCATCATGGGAGCAGAAAACTTCAGTTTCTTCTGTGGATCAGCTGGCGGTTTTAAACTTTGATCCTTTGAGCAGTCCAATTCCTGTTGTGTTGCTCCAGATTAATGAAGCATTTGATTATGGTTTTGCTGCAGTTTCAAGGATTTGAAAACTCCTTTCACCTTTTTTAGAGTCCAGCTGGACTTCACCACTTCGGTCATGTTCATTCCCTGCAAAGTTTTGTAACCCAGAGGAACATGCCATATATTTTTTGTGGAATGTCAGAGACTGGTTCTTTCAGAGACTCAGAGAATGCAAAGTTGATAACATCCATTATATGCCCCTGTGAGATAGTGTGACAACAGCGACAAGAATGGGTCCCTGTTCCACATTCTTTGCCATATGTGGTGCCCATATTAAACAAATTCAACTTACTCTTTAGGATAAGATATGTGGCCTCCAGTGTAGAGGATTCATCAAGGAGGAGGATGAGATGCAACTCACATTCACTTGAGATGGAATGAGGTACCCAGGCCTTGGCCAATTCTACATTTTGTTGTTTATAGGAGAATTGATTTTCTGGATTTTTTGCAAAGCATCTAACAGCAAGCAGGTCCCTTTGTTATGATACAATGGTAATCAGAACTTTTAAATGTCCACTTGGCTCCATAGACTGGTTGATAAATCCTTCAAAAAATTGTGTATTGGATTGTGCAATGTGTCACATGGCAAAAATAATGTGTTTCATAATTTTGGTACTCAATTAAGAACACCCACAAATGGATTTGTAGGATATAACTCTGGCTGCCAATTCTCACTTGGAGATGCCAGCTGTTCATTGAATGCAATTAGAGAGGAATTGTGTTTGACTCCAGTTGGGATAGCCTGAGAATATTCTGTGTGTGATACAGAGGATGAAACAAATAAATGAGTACTGGAGGATGAGTAGTAAGAGAAATTGTTAGCTGGTCACCACATTAACTTTCTTCCCCCCAACCCCCCCCACCCCAGGACATATAATCTCCCTCTTCAGTAACTATGGCTAAATGAGTCCTTTTAGGAACAAAAGTAGTACATGTCTGTTGCAGATCTTCTGGTTCATAAACACCTGGTATTTAGGATTCACAGTGAATTTCCCTTTCCAACTTGGTGCCCACGAGAACAGCAATAAATGGACAAAGCCATGTGTGGAAGATGGCTGAGTGACAAGATGAAAAGTATCTGGGACTTGGAACCAGCAATTTATGTGGAATAGTTTCCAGTTAGGAACTCATTTATACTCCCCCCACAAATGATTTTATTGGGAGCTCTTATAACATTCCATACATCATCTGTACCAAGCACATCTGTACACATGTTGCCATCTTCATTTCTAAATATTTTTACTTAAAAAAACAAACAAAAACCCCCTTCCCTTGTTTTAAGTAAATAGAAGAAAGAACTGGGGATGGGGTTGGTAAACGGCATGTCTAAATGCAGGCATGTACATAGATGAATATATATAGATCAATGTACATATACTTATAGCATTATAGCATTAGTATTAAGACAGCAGATGTGCATTGGACCTCCACTCAAGTACTGGCTCAGTACAAGAACATTTTGTTCTATTAAATTGGCATTACATGATGCCCACTTTCCTGACACAATCACTGAAGACAAATGTGTGCATAAGCAAATGTGGTGAAGAAAGCTGATGGTGCCTGGCTATCAAAAGATGTAGTGTCTGGGATCTTAAAGGCTTGAAAGTCAACAAGCAGCCATCTAGTCAGAAACAACAAGCCCACATGAAAGAAGCATACCAGCTTGTGGGACTATGAGGTGTCAAAGGGATTAGTTATCAGGATTCAACAACTAAAAATCTTAACATTCTGTGCTCACCTTCCTGATATGATCGCTGATGACAAATGTGTGCATAAGCAAATGTGGTGAAGAAAGCTGATGGTGCCTGGCTATCAAAAGATATAGTGTCTGGGGTCTTAAAATCTTGAAAGTAAACAAGCGATCATTTTATACTTTCAGTGAAGATAAACTAAAGTCTAATTGTATTAAGCCACTGAGACATTGAGGCACATCTATGAATGCAGTCAGTGAGGGCTATTGTAGGGGCTATTGTATTGTACTGGGTGGGGCAAATGAATAAGTGGTCAACTTCTAATAAAATACTTAGTGGTTTGTACTCATAGTGATTCTGTGGGGGAAAGATGTACCATGTGCTCCTATAGAGGTTATTTTCCCAAGCCATTATGAATCAATTCTACTCTATCACACTATTTCACTATTACTTGAGATCGAGTCAAGAGCTCCTACAAGTGTTAGTATTAAAAAGCTGTAAAATGCAAAATAGATGCCAACATGTGCAGTTGTATATTGAGTTTATTTCAGGATTTGAAGTGGTTCTTCATGAAGAGGTAGGTACAGTCATGGCCAATGAAGCAAAAATAGAACAGAGCAAAATTTGTAAAATCAAAGTATATATTGTTTTATAAATCATTTTATTGGGGACTCATACAATTCCCATCATGACCCATACATACCTCAATTGTATGCAGGCCACATTTGCACACATGCTGTCATCATCACTCTCAAAACATTCCCCCTCACTTAGACCCCCAGTACGAACTCCCCTTATTTACCTTCCCTCCCCACTCCCTCTCCCCTATGAACCCTTAATAATTTACATTTGTTATTACTTTTTCATATTGTACACTGTCCAATGTGTCCCCTCAGTCATTTTCGCACTGTCCATACCCTGGAGGGTTATATGTAGATCCTTGATATTGGTTCCCCCTTTCTATTCCACCCTTCCTCCACTCCCACCACTAGTCCTGAGGGATCATCTATTTTACCACTCAGTATCACCACTCCCACCACTAGTTCTGAGGGATCATCTATTTTAAATTCCCTATGTTTCTGCCTCTACTGTACATCCCCTGATCTAGCTGGATTTGTCTAGTAGAATTGGGATCATGATAGTAGGTGGGAGGAAGCATTTGAGAAACTAAAACAAAGTTGCATAATTCATTGTTAGTACACTGTACCTTAGCTGGCTCATCTCCTCGCTGCAATCCTCTTTAAGAGGATGTCACTTCATTTATTGATGGGCTTTGGGTCCCTTATCTGAACTCCCCCTCTTTTATAATGATATAGTTTTTAGTTCTTTGATACCTGATACCGGATCCTTGTGACACCTCATGGTCGCACAGGCTGGTGTGCTTTTTCCAGGTGGGTTTCATTGCTTCTGAGCTGGATGGCCGCTTGTTTATTTTCAAGTCTTTCAGACTTCAGATGCTATATCTTTTGATAGCTGGGCATCATCAGCTTTTTTCACCACCTTTGTTCATGCACATATTTGTTGTCAACAATCATAACGGGAAAGTGAGTACACAATGTTATGATTCTTAGTTCTTGAAGCCTGATCACTGATCCCCTTGACACCTCGTGGTCCCACAAGCTGGTATGCTTCTTCCATGTGGACTTTGTTTCTTCTGAGCTAGATGGCTGCTTGTTGACTTTCAAGGCTTTAAGATCCCAGACGCTATATCTTTTAATAGCTGGGCACTGCCAGCTTTCATCACCACGTTTGCTTATGCACACATTTGTTTTCAGTGATCGTGTCAGGAAAGTGGGCATCATGTAATGCCAATTTAATAGAACAAAATGTTCCTGCACTGAGGAAGTACTTGAGTCAGAGTCCAATGTCCATCTGCCGTCCTAATACTAATTGTATATACATGCATGTAGATCTATTCCCCCATTGTCATGTATATATATGCACCTATGCACATGCCTGTATTTAAACCTCTATAAATGTCCTTTACTCCCCAGTTTGTTCCTCTATTTCCTTATACCTCCTCTTGTAAAGTCAAAGTATAATCTAATGGCAGCCATAATGGGAAAAATTATGGATTGTCATCCTTTTAGAAACAAGATCTCTTTCTTAGTAAAAAAAGGGCACAAATCTCTTGATAGGCAGAGTTTGAAACGGTGGAGCCCTCCTCAAAGATAGCAGTGAACCAAGGGGCTTTAAATGTGTGCTGCTCTTCAAAATTCTGGCAAAAAAATCTTATTTTTTTTTGTATCAGACTGCCAACAGAGTTCATTGTGTCTCTTCCAAGTCTTCCATTCTAAGACTTTGGTCTGTAAGTGTGTTAGTCCGGGTAGGCTAGAGGAACAAATTTCATAGACACACATATGGATATAAGGAAAGGGTTTATATACAAAAGAATGGAACACTGAGAAAGCATCCCAACCCAGTCCAGTTCAAAGTCATAAGTCCGATATTAGTACATATGCCTGATACCAATCTATAATGTCTCCTTCAGACTCACAAAGTCACAGGTCAGTGGGTGTAGAATCTTGGCGCTGGCAAGGGTCTCCCCATGGTTCCTCGCTTCCAGGGCCAGGGTTCATCAACAACGTCCAGTGGTGGCAGAAGCAACTCATTGCTGGCAGGGGTCTCCACGTGGCCTCTCCACCTTTAGAGGTCTGGCTCCATCAGGGACAAGCCATGTGGCTTCTCCGGCTTCTCAGACACTGCCATCTTGTCTTGTTCGTTGTCATTCATAGTCTCTAAAACTAACTCCCAACAACCTGGGAGATAAGCTTCTCATCTTCACGAGGGAAATATCGCAAGATTTCCCAGAAGTCTCAGGAGAAAGCCATGCCCACATAGAAGCCTCACTGGCTACTCAATGGCTATCTCCAGAACAACAGGCTAGACTCCACCCCTACATTTCAATCATAAAATTAACATAAGCACATGACTACCACATTAAGTGTTTCTGTTCTGTTTTTTTTACTTTCATCCAAATATTGAAAAATTTGGTTGATTCAAATTTTACTTCATTTTAAATGATTGCAAACAAGTGTAAAAGATGTTTCAACTAATTTGAAGCCTTTTTTCCTTTATCTTTGTGGGTCTCGTATGGATTTTTAAACATAAGAATTTTAGTTGTTGTCCTATGCACAATAATCCATATTTTATCAATTAATGGGGAGATGGGTATGTATATATGGGAGAATGATGAAATCATGTATATTTTACAACTATCAGTCTGGTGTTAGTATGAAAAGTGGGTTGAATGAATGCATTATCAAGTGTAGATAATTCATATGGTTATTTAGTTAATTTTGAGAAGAGTTGAATGAGTCTTGGATTTGAAGGGTAAGAGGAAAATTGTGAGAAATATTTGCACAGACAATAGCTGTATTCAAGACATAGTTCTCAGATGAAATCAAGGGAATTTGGCATTGGTCAAAACACTAGGGTTGAGTGAGATGTTAGTGTCAAGGATATTTTCCTAGTTTATGACTTGCTAACTCTATTAATTCCCCAAAACACGAAATAGTATAAGAAAATCAGATTTGAGGGTGAGATAAAGGAAAATCTTAATTTCCAATATGGATATGTTAATTATCAAATACTTTTGGAGTATCCAAATGAATATGTCAAGTGGGTAGTTGGGTAGTAGTACATTTAAGAATGATTATAAAGAAGGAAACATATTTATTCTGACCCTTTTAAGTGGTGTAGTATAGCCATGCCCAACAATGAACCCTAAGGACACGAGTAGTGTTAATTGCTTCACCTATGTATATATCTGGATGATTTGATGATTAGCTCACAATGCCCAGTAGAACAACTTTGGCTTTATCCTATTGGGATCAATAGAAGCATTGAGGGAATTTAATTATTTTTTAAAAAAAGAACGAATTGGAAAGCAGTAGAAAGAAATTCTCTCATGCTCTAGTTTGGAGTTTCAAAGAACATCAGTACACATGTTGAATCATCTCACTTTGACAATTTTTGTTACTTTGAGAAAGCAAGCAAATTTTCAGTGTCTTATTATTTTACTGAAACTGGGTGAGAGTGCAAATATTTTAACAATTTTCAATATTATGCCTTTGCAATTTGTTTATACAATAAGATGAAAAAGTTCTTACTAAGCTTTATTTTAATGATAACCAAGCTTTGCAAAGACAGCAAATGCTTTTCTGAATACAGCCAGGAGTAGGAATGTTTACAATATTGGCAACACATTTATTGAAATGTTTTAAACTAATAAACATTATCAGAAAATGAAGCAAAAAGAAAACTAGGTGATAATGTTAATAATGATTCAATATTTTCAGTTTATTTTATATTGTGAAAATTTTCTTTTTAATGAGACTTAAGTTATGGCGTTTAAACAACTTAATTGCAATTTTTCAGCTGAGGTTCATTGTAGTTTATAATTTGTGGTTGTTGGCAATAAAAAATTCTTTAGTTTTGTGAAATGATGAAACTATGCACTAAAGTTGCTGAAAGCAATCTAATTAGTCACTGTGTGTTATCTATCACATTACTTTCAGGGAAAATTGTCTCCGAATTCATGGCTAAATAATACCATATTGGTACTGACTCCACAAAGTTCATTGTTCAATGTTACATGGAAAGTTGGGTAAGTTTATTCAAGGCAACATCACCTTAACTCTTATTTTCAGTTAATAATGTGATTTCTTGTATATGCTAGAACTCTCCATTACTATATATCAAAAAGTAATCATTTAAAAACACACAGTTTTTATTATTTTTAGTAAAGATAGAAAACATCTCTTGCACTTAGCTTAGGATAAACAGTCATTCATAGAAGAACCTTTATTCATAATTAAAAATTAGATAAACTTACTTTAAATATGTATTCTTATAATAAAATATTTAGGTTCTCTAATATCAAGGATTGTGACTATAAAATTATGAAAATGTTTTTAACACGTATCAATTTGTATACATGAGTGTATAAGAATTCTTTTTCAAGGTAATCAATGAGGCTGTGTATTCACCCCCACACAACTCACTTTTAGGAGTTTCTTTCTGAGACTTTATAAATCTTGGAACAAAATCAATCTAATTATTTTATACAAACATAATATTTAAAATGGCAATACAACGATAAAGCATGCAGGAATAACATCAATAACAAAATTAATAAAATACACACACAAAATGTCTAAAAGCACTCATTATTCTTTTTTAAGCTTAACCTTAAGCAATTAAAGATAGCATTTAATTATTAAAAAACAAATCACTCTACTCTCAATGGCCAAAATAATATGCTCACATCCCAGAAAACTATTTCTACATTCGTATGATACTATTTGAAAAAGTTACTGATAAATAAATTCTACTTTTGAACTTCTAAATGCCCTTAAAATGCACCAATAAGGCTTTGTGTTCTTGTTCATTTTTTTCACTATTAACATATTGGAGATAATCTTTTCATACATTGTTTTATATTTGTACAGATAGATGTGCATGAATAAATTAAGTATACAATTAAAAATCATTTATTGGGGGCTCATACTTCTCATCACAATCCACGCATACTCCCATTGTATGCAATGCACATTTGTACATTTGCTGCCATCATTAATCTCAAAACATTTTCTTTCCAATTAAGCCCTGGCATCAGCTTCTCCTTTTTCTACTCTCTTCCTGCTCCTCCTGTTTTTCTTACCACGCCACAAAACTCCTAATTGAACTTCTCTCTTCTTCTGTTTTTATTGCACTTCACAAGATAGAATTATAAACAGTGTTTATTATTAATATTTCCCCTGGAAATTTTTTTAATATGTTTCGCTTGCTTATAATATTGTGGTTAGGGCTGAGCCCCGGTGGCGTAAGTGGCTGAGTGCGGGATTGCAGCCCGCGAGCTTGGCGGTTCAAATCCAGCGGCAGATCTCAGGAGCGGCACCACCAGAGGCAGTGATGCACACACCCTCCCCCCCCAAATATTGTGGTTATACAATTTCCCTTTCTCTATTTCTTATTCATCATGTATCACTATTCACTATGGAAATTTTCAGTTCAAGTACTATAACCCTTTGTCTGATAATTGAGTTCTGTTCCATAACATGGACAGACTGATTTTGTCAATCAGCTTATTGTTGGTGTGCCATCTGGAATGAGGTGCATTTGCTATAATTTGTATATTAGTCTTTGGGCAACAGTGTTTTCATTTCTGTGGTATATATAAAAGTGGTGGTTATATAAAATGATTTTTCAAAATGACTATTGAGATTCTTATTTTCGTGAGTAATATATGAAAGTTTAGTTCTTCCCACCTCAGAAATAATTTTACTCATCTTCATTTTTAGCAACTTGATATATGAAAGGGAGGCTTATGTGTGGAGGTGTGTCTATAGAAAGCGAAGAATTTCATAATTTCATTCATGAAGTTATTGGCCATTTTGATTTGTTAATCTGCAAACATGTCTATTCATATCCTTGACTCCTTTTCTTATCTATTTCAATAACCATTTTAATATTATATCTATTATCATGTATCTCCAATACCTGACAAAATGCATTTCCTACATATATGACCTTTAATTTTGTGTAGGGAATGGTTAGCTATGCATTAAATTTATGTAGACTCATGCTTTTATACTTTATTCCCTTCATGTTTATGTATTTCTTTGATTCTTATATTTTCTTGTTGTCTTTTAAATATCTTAGAAATTATTGATGGGGGAAGGACCAACTTGATGTACTTTGAGACAAAAGTCAACAGTGTCAGCATTATTCATGAAATCAATCATCCTTATCTCATCCAATGGAAATATCACATTTATTTTCTTTCCTATTCCTACATATATGGTGAACATCTCCATTCTCTCTTTGTAATGTCGTGATCATCTTATCAGCTTCACATCACTGTCTTAATGCTTTAATTACTATGGTGTTATTTTGCAATTTAATACTCATGTAGGTACTATTGATTATTCTTTCTAGTTACAATTTCTTTGTCTTTTCAAACATTTTTTCCCATTCTTGTGAAATTTAAGATGACTGCAT
Organism: Nesogale talazaci; assembly: GCA_004026705.1. Taxonomy (NCBI): domain Eukaryota; kingdom Metazoa; phylum Chordata; class Mammalia; order Afrosoricida; family Tenrecidae; genus Nesogale; species Nesogale talazaci. The sequence continues at coordinate 56,731 of PVJH01006985.1, forward strand.
TTTGTCCTAAACCACTTTTTTTAAATGAAAATGATTTGCATTAAATTTTTCATCTTAGATGAATTAACATTTAAAACATCCTATTCTGAAGAATTTTGTACATATGCAATAGTAGACAACTGAAGTGGAAAATTAATTAACTAAAAGAAATATAAATGATGGTTATTAAAATACAATTTTTATGTAATTGTTTTCTCCTTTATTTCATGTCACGGATTGGACAGGGTGGCTATGGCAGAAAGAAATGAGACCTGGGTGACAGAGTTTGAACTCGCGGGACTCACAGACCGTCCAGAGCTGCAGGTGCCCTTGTTCCTGGTGTTCTTGGTGGTCTACCTCATCACCATGCTGGGGAACCTGGGGCTGATTGTCCTCATCTGGAAGGACTCCCACCTTCACACGCCCATGTACTTACTCCTCGGCAGCTTAGCTTTGGCAGATGCTTGCTCTTCATCTGCTGTGACTCCTACGATGCTTGTCAATTTTTTAGTCAGCAATCACTTGATATCTATTTTTAACTGTATGGCTCAATTTTACTTTTTTGGTTCCAGTGCAACCACAGAATGTTTCCTCCTGGTAGTGATGGCCTATGACCGCTATGTGGCCATATGTAATCCCTTGCTTTATCCGATCATGATGCCCAACACCCTCTGTATGCGACTAATAGGCATTTCCTATGTTTTGGGTTTAATGCACTCCATGATTCACGTGACTTTGTTATTTAGATTAACTTTCTGTGGATCCAATGTAATCCAATATTTCTACTGTGAAATTTTGCAACTGTTCAAAATTTCTTGTACTGATCCTACAATCAATATACTTCTAGTCTTCATTTTTTCAGCTTTTATACAAGCCTTTACTTTTGTGGCCATCATAGTCTCTTATACTCGGGTGCTCTTCGCGGTCCTGAAAAAGAAGTCTGACAGGGGCCGAAGCAAAGCCTTCTCCACGTGCAGCGCGCACCTGCTCTCCGTGACCTTGTTCTACGGCACGCTCTTCTTCATGTATGTGCGCCCTGGGTCTGGCCCAGCTGATAATCATGACATAATGTATTCCATATTTTACATAATAATAATTCCTCTACTGAATCCTTTTATTTACAGCTTGAGAAACAAAGAGGTTACAGAAGCTTTGAGAAGAATAATGAAGACATAAGTTTCGACACATTTTCAGTTTTTCCTACTGTTTGCTAATATGCTAAAAAGACCCCATAAATTAGTTTTGGCGCTAACTTTTCACCTGATCGCTATGGGAAGGTAGTGAGTTTCTAATCCTGTGGGCTTGCTGATGAGGGCCCTATACATGTGGTAACATGATCCCAAATGAGATTAATAGGAAATATCTGCCCACCGTCGCTCCTTTTTATTTGATCATTGACTTTTGAAACTTAGGTATTGACCAGGGAATTTATCAAGAACTCACTCTTGCTCACTCATCTCAATTTGCATTTGACAAAGTTGTTGTTCTCCACTGGTTGCCTTTGCTGAGTCATCAGTGTCTCATTGCTAAGTCATGGAGACCTCCTGATGGGTGGGGCACGATTACACACACGGCAAATTCATAGACAATGAAACTTTACCCCTTCACAACATCTGCTCCTGAGACAAACTTTGCCACTTCGAAAAAAACTGAAAACCAACTCACTGCCATTACACCCAGTGACACCATTGTGCATCCCGTGCATGCACCTGTTTACAGGAGTAGGAAGGCCAGTCTTTCTCTCGCGGAGCTGGCAGCCATGCGGATTGGCCCCCAATGCCCAACCCTGCACCAGGAGGGCTCCATGTAGGAACAGAAGTTCAGAAAAATAGAAAAAAAGATTTTTTTTTCAAAAGAGTGCGTGAAAGAAAGACAAATTGGGATGGTTAAAAGAGTTCAGCATCAAAAATCTATCTCTGCTGATCTCTTTCCATTAAGAGGAAGGAAGCGTGAAGAAAACCAATGATGCAGGGAAAAAATTAATCCAATGGACTAATGGAGCATCTGAACCCTGAAGTTGCTTATAGCATGGAATTCCATAATCAATACATTTGGGAATGTCTTAGAATATATAAATATATATTTTGTAATAGAAAACATTTACCTAGATTGGCCTTATTATTCCCATCAATTTTAGTAAATTTGCAAGGGCAGAACAAAAGGAACCGAGATCAGGGACAAGAAACTCTTGTAATATATTAGAATATTTGTGAAAAATAATATAAAAATTTCAATATCTCATAAAGTTGATCATATATATTCCTTTTTTAGAATTATTACATCGACATAGTCTGTGTAACTCAACTACAATAAGATTCATTACTAAAACACTTTTTTTCATCTTGAAAAGTTATACAAAGGCAGAATTATGTTTAGGTTGTTAAAAGACATTTGCTATATCAATAACTCCCAGAAACATATTAGAATTATTTTCTGAAAACTTAAGCATATGAAAATGCCTTTTACTGTTTGACTTTATCATATAGCCATTAGGAAAAGTCAGTTTATGTCATCTCAAGATATATAAGCCATCATTAAGAAATGTCTTTTTCATGGAAATTAAATTTTCAAATTATCAAGATTTTATGAGGGATGGCGTGTGGGGAGAGGGGAAATGAGCTGATACCAAGGGCTCCAGTAGAAAGAAAATGTTTTGAAAATGATGATGGCAACATATGTACAAATGTGCTTGACACATGGATGTATGTATGTATTTTGATAAGAGCTGTGTGAGTTCATAATAAAATTATTTTGAAAATGTCTGGGAGAAGGAGGAGCTTATACCAAGGGCTCAAGTGGAAAATATCTCAAGATGAATATGGCAATATGTGTACAAATATGTTTCATACAAATGATGTATTGAATACTATGAGAGCTGTAAGAGCCCCCAATAAAATAATTGGAAAAAATAAATTGCATATTTATATACTTTTCTTACAGATGATTTTCAATAATTTCCTCATCTTGCAGATAGCAAAAAGTTTCTTAACATTTTCTTTTCTTTTTGTGTAAGATTATTTTCCCATGATCTACTAGTAAAGATAATCCCTCAAATAGTTATTTTTACTAGTAAAAAGAAATATATTTCTACATGCACATCACACATGCTTTATTTGAAACTCCTGTAAAAAACTATATGCTAAATATTTTACATTTTTATTATCTTTATAATCACACAAGTAATGAAATATTTTAGTGGAATTATTTAAAGTAATATTCAAATAGTATTCAAATTTTTGTTTTATATCATCTTGGAAAAATAAATCTTACTAGTTGAATTAAATTATTTTCCTCTTGTTTAAGAAATCCCTGAGGAATTAACACGTAGGTGATTTTTCAGAAACTGGTGTTGGGAGCATTGCTAACTCATTCATGGTTGGAGGTGATAGTCCCTTTTTGAGGCAAGTCCCTGAGGACAATTTAGACATCATATCTTCAAAATGGTGGAATTTAGAAAGATGGACTAATAAAGATTAAACATAAAAAATAGTTAGAAGCACTGGATTATTATTATTATTATTACTATTTTGGTTTTTTGGGGGGGGGCATCACTGCCCTCTGGTGGGAATGGAAGGCCCAGCCTGGCTCCTGGAGAGCTGCTGCTGGATTTGAACCACCATCCCAGTGGGCCGCAGTCTCACACTCAACCACTACGCTACTGGGGCTCAGTCCACACTGGATTATTATTAAAAGAATTACACTGAAACCCTTTGAGGAGGACACACCGAACCAATGCCATTGTCAAGTTGATTCTGACTCGTGGCAACCATGTGGGACGGTGTAGAATTTCATGGTAGACTAATCAAAACTATACTATTTATAGAAGCAAGTTGCCATACCTTCCTCTGGCAGAATTCAGTTTTTTTTTTAAAACTGTTGACTGTGTGATTTACAAAGGAGTGGTTATTCATGATGCCATCAAAGCATAATTTTTTAAAAAATGCCACCATTTTTAAATCTGTGACAGCCTTAAATCCAATAGACTGGTGTCCTTAATGTTTTTTTATTTAGCACCATCAAGTGAGTTCTGGCTCATGGTTACCCTGTGTATAATGGAGTAAAATGCTGCTTCGCCCTATACCGTCCTTACAATTGTTGCTGGGTTTGGGTCTCTCTGTTGCAGGGCTGGGTCGGGCCATCTCTCTGAGTGCCTTTTTCCTCTTCACAAACCTGCCAATTTACCAAGCATGATGCCCTTTTTCAGAGACTGGTCCTTCCAATAACATGGGCAATATACTTGACAGGATGTCTTGCCAACCTTGATGTTAAGAAGCATGTTGGCTGAACCTCTTCCAAGGCAGATTTGATTGTTCTTCTTGCAGTCTGTGGTATATTCGATATACTGAGCAAACACCGTACGTCAAAGGCATCTTTCTTCTTCAGTCTTCTTGATTCATTTTCCAGTTTCTACATACATACCAGGTCATTGAGAATACCATGGCTTGGGTAAGGCTCACCTTAGTCCTTAAGGAGACATAGTTGCTTTTTAAACATTTTAAAGCAGTTATTTCTAACTGAGCTATGCTTTTATTGGCATTGATTATGGGCCCAAGTAAAAGGAAATCCTTGACAATTTCTGTTTATCTGCTGCTTATTGGTCCAGTTTTGAGGATTTTTGTTTCCTTTATGTCGAGGTGCAGGTCCATATCAAAGACAGTATTCATTGATCTTCATCCGTAAATGCTTCAAGTTCTCTTCACTTCAGTGAGCGAGGTTGTATCATCCTCATATTACAAGCTTTGCTGAGTCTTCCTCACATTCTTATGCTGCATTTCTTCTTTTTTTAAACAACATTTTCTTGGGAGCTCATACAACTCTTATCGCAATCAATATATTCATTTATTATATGCAAACCACATTTGTACATTCATTGCCATAATCATTCTCAAGACATTTTGTTTCTTTTTAAGCTCTTGGCATTAGCTTCTTCATAAAAATTTTTAAAGGCCGATGAAGGAGATAAGAAATGTAAAAGGATATCAGTCAACAGATGTTTTACTGGGAAACTGGGCAGATATTGTATTTACCTGGCAGCCATAAGTCAGCAGTCTTACCACCTAAACAATGGAACAGTAAAGCTAGGTGCACACACAAAATATAGGGTACTGCTTAATAATTTGGGAAGCTAGCAAATGATAACAGAAAATGGGATCATTTCTGGTTAGCCTGTATACTAACTGTATGATAGAGGGAGTAATATTTAAATTACAAATATCTTTTAGCATAGATAATTGCTGGCTTTGACAACTATGAACACTGATATACATTCATTGTTTTAGACAAAGATTCACACTTTTTATAGTGGTTAAGGAAATATTGTTATAGACTTACTCCATGAAAGTGATCTACCTAACTACTCATCTAATTTTAAAAGGATCCCTGAAGAGTAATTGAAATGAAGATGCCTCATGCTAGGTATAAACAAAACCCACTATCAAAAAGTCAACTTCTACTCACAGCAACTCCACATTGGGTTTCTGAGCAGAAAGCCTCAACTTTAACCTATGGAGCGATGCTGGTAGGGTTAAATTTCTGATTTTGCCTTTACCTGCCTGCCACTCACAGTGCACCTTAGATAAAAGGTTCTAGCTAGAGACGTCATTCATAATTCAATATTTCTAACCAAGGGAAGAGCATACTTGGTATTTCTCGAATTGAAGAAAAAAAGTAAGTCTTCAGAATGATCCAATGGGTAAAATATTTTTTGACACAGAAAGCATCAGAAGAAGATGAAAGGAACATATGGAGTTACTAAAACAAAAAGAGTTGCTTGACTTTAAACCATTTAAGAACATAGCATATGATCAAGAACTAATGAAATGAAGAAAGAAGTGTTAAGCGCATTGAAGGTATATATGAGAAGCAAGTTTCCAGAAATTGTTGAAATAACAGTTAAAGTGCTTCAACGAATAGGAATGTTACTAGAAGTGTTTTTGGCTATGCAAAGGTCTTTAGAAGACAGCTACTCAGCCAACCAACTGGAAGAAACCCACCTTTGTGCCCATTTTGAAGAAAGCTGATCTAACAGAATGTGGGAGTTACCGGACAATCTCATTCATACTACATGCATGCAAACATTTCTTATGGTAATTAATAATGAAGGGAGGTAGAGTCAACATGATGTCCAGGTAGAAGTACCCAACAGGTGCTCTTGTTGTTAGATCAGAAAATTAAAAGTTAAGGAAGCAAAAAATGGGAGGTCTGGCACTAGAAATGCAACTCAAGGGTACATGGTTCAGACCTCCCCCTAAGATTTTTGCACATGAAACAATTTGTGGACTTGCTGAAATGCTGTAAATTCACCACATCTACCTGAGAGCTCCACTAATCCCTCACCAGGCCCAGAGGGATGGCATCAACCACAACTTCCTGCACCTAAATCTGAGACCTGCAGCATGCAGTAATTCCCCCAGATTTTTATCTAAGGGTGGTCATAATCCCAGGCTCTTAGAGAACTTTCAAAAACTAACCACAAGAGGTCCCACTGGAGTCCCCACTCTGCTACCCTCTTCATCCCAGCATTTGCAGACTTTGTGTCTACCCTCCCTGTCTGGAAAAGACTACATTGACCGACCCCTTCTCACCCACCTGCCCCCACTGCTGGCCAGTCCAGCATCAACCAGCATAAGTAATGATAGATAGACACTAACTTCTGTAATTAGAGAGACTTTAAGATATTTACCCATGGCAAAGTGCAGATCTCTGGAGCACAGTCTCCAGCGCTGTCTAGGAGAGCCAGGAGGGATATAGGATGAAAGCTGAACGAATTCAGACCCAAGAGGCCCCAAACTCAATTGGCCAATCTGGTCCCCTTCCCTGGGATTAGTGCAACATAGTCCAATACCAGGGCACCCTACAAACCTATTATAAAACAAACAAACAAACAAACTTAAAAATGTTTTCAATATGAGGTTGTGCTCCTTTGTGTAACTTAAAAAAATTTATTGGGGGCTCGTATAATTCTTACTACAATCCACACATCCATTCATTGTGTGAAGCGCATTTGTACATTTATTGGGGGGGGGGCGTCATTGCCCTCTGGTGGTCATGGGAGTTACCCAGCCTTGCTGCCAGAGAGCTGCTACTGGATTTAAATCGCCAAGCCAATGGACCGCAGTCCCGAACTCAACCACTACGCCACCGGGGCTTAGTCCCATATTTGTATATTTGTTGCCATCATCATTCTCAAAACATTTACTTTCTACTTGAGCCCTTGGTTTCTGCTCCTCATTTTTATGCTCCTTGCCCCATCCTCCCTCCCTCATGAACCCTTTATAACTTATAAATTATTATTTTTCATGTTTTATACTGTCTGATGTCTTCCTTCACCCAGTATTCTAATGTCCATTCTCCCAGGGAGAGGATTATATGCAGATCATTGTGGTCAGTTTTTCCTTTCTTCCCCACTTTCCCATTCCCTTCCTGGGATTGCTACTCTTATTATCTGGGTAACTTTCAATGTAACCCACTGGAAACTTGGATCATTAACATAAAGTCAATGTAACAAAACAGGAGAAACCAACAGGAGCTGAAAGCCACAGCCCAAACGAAAAACCAATTTACCAATTTGGGGCTTGACAAAATTCTTTGAAAGATTATAATAGTGGCCAGAACCAGTTGGCCTCCAGAGCTCAGGATTTCCAGTAGGATCACCCTGATCCTGAGATCAAAACTCCTTCTTTCCCACACCAACTCCTCCACTATCTCTCAGCTCCTCTTGCCAGGCCTCTCTGGACCCGTGACTCTCCTGTTGGTCCGCCTTAGCTCTGTAACTCCCTCAAGGACTTCTCTGGCCTCTAGGTTCCCTTCCTGGATTTTTCTGGGCTCTTTATCTTCACAGGACCAGCCCGGTCCTTTAGATCCTCCATGGGGCAAATCACAGCTCTCAGATTCCCCAACTAGGCTGCACCCAGTCTAAAGCTGTCCTGCAGGCTTATAACCAAACCGTCAGCACAACATGGAACCACAGCTCCCACCCACCACTGAGCCACACCCAGACCTGCAACTCCTCTGCAGGCCTGCCTCAGCTCCATGTCCCCTCCATTGGGTAATACTTTACCCAGGAGATTCACTGGGGGACCACCCCAGACCCACATCTTCCATACTGGACCACCTCAGGTGCTTCTCTCACCTGGCCACCTTGGACCCATGGCTACCCTGTTGGCCCTCCACAGACTGGCACTGTTGTCTACCTACTACTGCTGGCCTTACCTCATCCTTAGAAGTCTCTCTGCAGACACTCTCCAAGAACTATTGTAGCTCTTGCCAGATTGGCCTACACAGTGCCACCTTCACGCCCCTGAAAATGTCTAGCCAATGCTTCTGAGAGGGACTTCAAACCTGCCCTCTAAACAGCAGAATCCCAGTAGACTAGGGTGAGTGGGAAACCCCAGTTGGATAAAGTGGTACCCCAGCCCCGCAGCATAGAGGCAGGCCAAGAAGCATTCCTACCAGCCTCTCAAAGAGAGAACCCAGAGTTCTTTGACTCCCTGGAAATGGTGCTGGGCTCTTCTAAAACAATATGCATACAGCTATCTGCCACATAAATCTCAATGAAAAAATATGGGAAATAAGTACAGCCTGTGTAAATTCAAGTCCATAGAGGTCACTCGGACTTCCCTCTCAGACCATTATGCTACAAAGCTGGAAAGCAACAAAAAGATGATTAAGAAACAAAGGCCAACAATTGGAGGATGAGCAGTTCTCTACTGCAAAATGAGTGGGTACTGGCCCAGATCAAAGACAAAATCAGAGAGTTTATAGAAACCAATGAGGATGAGAATATGACTTACCAAAACCTTTGGAAACAGAAAAAGCAGTTACCAGAGGAAGTTTGACAGTAATAAACGCACGCATGAAAAAGAGAGACTCATGAGGGACTGACTGACACAAAACCTCCAACAATTAGAGCAGGACAATCTTATTAAAAGGAATAGAAAATAAGTCGTAAGAACCAGGACAGAGATACAGGAGAGGGAAAAAAGAAGACAATTCAAAAAGTCAATGTAACTAAAATCTCATTCTTTGAAAGGATTCACAGAATTGAAAAACCACTGGAAAACCTAACCAAAGAAAGGAAAGGATAAATATCAATAGCCAGTATGAAGGATGACACAGGAGACATTATAATGGATCCTAATGAAATTAAAAGACCAATTACACAGTATTATGAAGACCTGGATGCCAATGAATTCAATAATTTGGAAGACATGAAAAAATTCTTCCCTCCCTAGATTATCCCAGATGGAAGTCAAGAACTTCAACAGACCCATAGCAACCAAAGGAGCAGACAAAGAATTTCAAGGGAATACCAGCTAAAAAAGTCCCCAGGCCAGATGACTTCACAGGAGAATTCTACCAAGCATTCTGGGAAGAATCGACATTAATCCTACACAGACTCTTCCAGAGAAAAGAAAAAGTTGAACACAAACTCGTGAACTATTTCTTTGAGTCTAGTATAACATTGATCCTTAAGAAGGACAAGGATGCCACAAGGATTGAGAACTAGAGACTGATAACTTGAGGGATGGTGGAGTACAAAGGGGGAACTGATTTCAGGGATCTACATATAACCACCTCTCTGAGGAATGGACAACAGGCAAGTGAGTGAAGGGACACATTGGATAGTGTACAATATGAAATAGCAATTTGTAAATTATTAAAGGTTCATGAGGGGGAGGGAAGAAGGGAAATATGGGGAGCTGGTACTGGGAGCCTAGGTGGAGGGAGGATGTTTTGAGAGTGATGATGGCAACAAGTGTGCAAATAGGTCTGCATACAATTGATGTATGTATGGATCATGATGGGAGGTGTATGAGCACCCAATAAAATGATTCATTTAAAAAAAGGGGGAGGAGGGAAAGAGGAGCTTTTTTTTTTTAAAAAAATAAAGAGGAGCTTATACCAAGGACTCAAGTGGAAAATGTTTTGAAATGAATGTGGCAACATGTGTACAAATGTGCTTGATACAGATGATGTATTGAATGTTATAATAGCTGTAAGAGCTCCCAATAAAATTATTTAAATAAAATTAAAATAAATATATTATAATACTAAAATAAAAAAAGAATATTGAATCAAAAATCTGTAAAATACTTGCTAATGGAATACAAAAGTATATAGAACCAACAAATTCCCAAGATGAAATGGGATTCCTTGCAGAATGCAGGGATACTCAGCATCTAAAATTCCATCAAAATATTTGCCAGATGTGGCAGTCATGTACTTGTGCGTCAATTTCATGATTGGGAATCTAGGGGTGGAGTCTAGCCTGTCACTCTGGAGAAAGTCAATGAGGTTCCTGTGTAAGTATGACTTTCTCCTGAGAATTCTGGGAAGACGCGCGGTATTTCCCAATTGGAGAAGAGACTTGATTCACGGTCTGAGAGTCAGACTACCAACCAGACAAGATGAGATGACAGCATGCTGATTCCTAGAGAATGGAGGAGCCAGAGGAGAAGCCACATGGGCTTGCCCTCATGGAGCCAAACCTCTGGGGTCAGAGAAGCCACGCAAAGACTCTTGTCAGTGCTGAGATGCTTGGGAAGCCACAGGGAGACGCCTGCAAGTGCTGAGTTGCTTCGACTGCCACCGGACACACAAGACTCTGCACCCGCTGGTCTGGGATTGTCCTGGTGTCATCGCATGTGCTTCGTGAGTCGGAAGGGGACTTTATAGACTGGTATGAGACATATGGGCTAATTTTGGACTGGTGACTTTTGACTGCACTGGGTTGGGATGATTTTTCAATGTTCCACTCCTCTTGTATATAAACCTTTCCCTTATATCCACATGTGTGTCTATGAATTTGTTTCTCTAGTCTAACCAGACTTACACACCACATTACAAGAAAAAAGATAAGAAACACATGATAATAGTGAGAGATACAGAAATAACATTTGAGAACTTCCAACACCCATTCCCATTTAAGACTCTAAAGATGATAGAAATGGAATGAAGATTTGTCAATATAATAAAAATTATGTGTGAAAAAGCAGCAATGTGGTATTCAATGGAGAAAAGATGAAAACAGTCACACTGAAAAGGGGGACTTGACAAGATTGACCCTTGTCCCCACTTTTTTATTAACATAGTACTGGAACTCCTAGCCAACAATATACAGCAGAAAAAATACTGTTCTGGAGGTGAAACTACTGCTTGCACATTGTGATAGTTACACAATCTGGTGTTAATTTGTGGAGGGGTGGAATCTAGCCTGTCAGTCAGGTTGCAACCTGATGACCTCATTTGGAAGTGCTAAGGAAATTAATAGCTGCCCGGAGATGGGGCACACACACACTCCCTGTGGGATATTATTGATGACAACCAGCCTAATGGAGCTATGCTGATGCAGTCAGAACCCTGAAGTTGAAGGAGTGATGTGGAGCCCCCTGCCAGCACTTAGATGATTCCTCTGCCACTGGATCCACAAGACTTTCCACCCACTGGCCTACGATCTTCCTGCATTTGGCATCATTGCATGCGTTGTGTGAGTCTGAAGAAGATTTACAGATTGCTGTTGGACATCGGGGCTGATATCAGACTTATGAACTGGGCTAGAATGTTTTCTCAATATTCAATTGTTCTTGTACATGAAGTTCTTTCTGATACACATATGAGAGTTTATGAATTTGCTTTTCTAGTCTACCCAGACTAACACACAGATAATATGGTTTTATGTATGGAAAACCCCAAAAGTATGGAAATATGTATGGAATATTTTATGTATGGAAAACCACAAAAGGAATGCTGGATGCAATAGAGAAATAGAGCAGAGTGCTAAGATACAAGATTAATAAATAAAAGCCTATCAGACTGCTATATACATTGGATGAGACCAAAGAAGAGATAAGAAATATTGTAGTATTCACAATAGCTAAGCACAGATTGAAATATCCTGTGATATACCTATGTAAAAAAAGAGATTTATCTTAAAATCTTATAATATGAATATTTTCATAAATCAAGGTGGTGAACATTCCTTAAATAATGTATTCATCTGGGTGGACTAGGCAAATTCATGGACACTCATATGTGTGTAAAAAAGAACTTTATGAAGTGGGTGTTAACAAACCCAGAGAAAAGGGAACAAGTGACCCAAAGTTGATGGGAAGGAGGGTGTCAGAGGCCTGGTAGGGTTTGATCAAGAGCAATGTAACCAAAAGGAATTACTGAAACCCAGATGAAGGCTGAACATGATAGTGGGACAAAAGGAAAGCAATAGGGAATAGAAGAAACTAGGAGGTGAAGGGCATTTATAGAAGTCTAAATACAGGCATATGTATATGTAAATATATTTATAAATGATGATAGGGAAATATATCTGTAAGCACAAATTTATAGGTTTAGTACTAAGGATACTGGACCTCTGCTCAAATACTCCCTCTGTGCAAGAATACTTTGCTCTATTAAACTGGCATTCCATGATGCTCACCTTCCCGACATGGCAGCTGGAGTCAAAATGGGTATGAAAGCAAATATAGTGAAGAAAGATGAGGGTGTTCAGCTATCAAAAGATATAACATCTGTGATCTTAAAGGCTTGAAGACAAACAAGTGGTCATCTAGCTCAGAAGCAACAAGGCCACATGTAAGAAACACACCAGCCTGTGTGAGCATGAGGTATCAATAGGATCAAGTATCAGGCATCAAAGAACAAAAAAATCTGTCACTGTGAATGAGGAGGAATGTGGAGTGGAGACTCAAAGACCACTTGTAGGCAACCAGACATGCCCTTATAGAAGAGTTTCAGGGAGGAGACAAGTCAGTCAGGGTGCATTATAGATAGCAAGAATGAAAAATATAACTTTCCTCTAGTTCTTTAGTGCTTCTCCCTCACCTCCATCGTCATCCCAATTCTACCTCACAAATTCAGCTAGACCTGAGCATGTGTACTGGTACAGATAGGAGCTGGAAACACAAGGAATGCAGGACAGATAAACCCCTAAGGACCGATACTAAGAGTGGTGATACCAAGAGAGTAAGGGAAAGGTAAACGGTGGGGGAAAGGGGCTACTGATGATCTACACATAGTCCCCTCCCTGGGGGACAGACAACATAGAAGTGGGTGAAGGGAGATATTGGACTGTAAGATATGACAAAATAATAATCTATAAATTACCAAGGGTTCATGAGAGAGAGGGGAGTGGGAAGTGAGGAAAAAAATGATATCAAGCAGAAAGCACATGTTTTGAGAATGATGATGGCAACAAATGAACAAATGTGCTTGACACAATGGATGTATGCATGGATTGTGATAAGAACTGTATGAGCCACCAATAAAATTATTTTAAAAGAAGAACAATGAAGAAAATGTTCTAAAATTTATTGTGAAGATTGTACAATTCTGTTTAATATGATTAATCTATTGAATTGTTTTCTGAATTATATATCATTAAAACTGCTAAAGGTTAACAACTAAAATACCTAAAAAGAAAAGGCATCAGGCATTAACCAACTAAAAGTTAGATCATTGTAAATGATGGGGAGTGCAGATTGAGGACCTAAAGTCCATCTACAGGCAAAGCGACAACCACTTACAGAAGGGTCATGGGGAAAAGACAAGCCAGTCATGGTACAGTGTAGTAATGATAAAATATTCAACTTTCCTTTAGTTCTTAAATGCTTCCTCCCTCCCACTGTCATGATCTGAATTTTACCATACAAGTCAGGTTAGACCAGAGGCTGTACCGGTAGGAACCGGAAACATGAGGAAACCACGACAGATGATCCCTTTAGGACCAGTAGTGAGAGGATGGGAGGGTGGAAGGAAGTGGAGTAGAAAGGGGGAACAAATTAAAAGGATCTACACATGTAACCTCCTGTGAAGAGAGACATTGGACAGTATACAATATGACAAAATAATAATAATTTATAAATTATCGAAGGCCCATGAGGGAGTGGGGAGTGGGGAAGGAGTAGAAAAAAGCGGAGTTAATACTAAGGGCTTAAGTAGAATGAAAATGTTTTGAGAAGGATGATGGCAACAAATATTCAAATGTGTATTGCATACAATGAATATATGTAGATTGTGATAAGAATTGTATGAGACCCCAATAAAATGATTTAAAAAGAAAATAAAAGACTTTGAGTAGAAAAAAAAGTCAACTGCAATTGTACATTAAAAAAAAATCCCAGCCCAGTGCAGATTAAGTCCATAAGTGTGGTATTGGGCCATACATCTCCATTATCAGTCTATAAATTCTTCTTCAGACTCATACAGCACATGCGTGATGCTGAATACAAGAAGAAATATTGCAGGCCTGTGGTGGAAGATCTTGTGGATTCAGTGGTGGGGTAAGCATCTCACCATCAGCAGGCGACACCACATGGCTCTTAGCTCCAGGGTTCTAGCATAACTCCATGTGTCTTGTCCACAGGTCTCGTGGGAGTGAGTCTGTCTCACCTCCAGTGAACTATTTATCTTAATAGAGCTGCCAAATGGAGTCATCAAGCAGTGACCTGATTGATAAGCAAGACTCCATCCTTCTATTCTTAGAGTCTCGAATTCACAACAGATTATGTAACCATCACAAATACCCAGATTTAAAGGGCTGACATTTTGTTGCCTTTCCTTCCTCTTCTAGTTGATTGATTTATGCCAGCTGTTAGAAAAATGGTGCAATAGAAAATCACTAATAAAATAGCTGGTTCAAAAAGAATCATTAATGAATGCTGGAAACACTAGCTAAAAATCTGATAGTAGGCTGAGCCCTGGTGGCGTAGTGGTTGTGTGTGGGACTGCAGCCCGCAGGGTTGGCAGTTCAAATACAGCAGCAGTTCTCCAGGAGCAAAGCTGGTCTTCCTACTCCCACCAGGGCAGTGATGCCACACAAAAAAATCTGATAATAAACTACATATATGCATGATGCTATATGCCTCTCACATATTGATGAGTATGTAGGACACTCACCGAGGGTTCAAGTAGAAAATATTTGGAAATGAAGATGGCAACATGTGTACAAATATGCTTGATACAAATGATGTATGGAATGTCCTAAGAGCTGTAAGAGCCCCCAGTAAAATTATTGAAAAAAAATTATGATGGCAACATAAAAAAATTAGGACAACCAGAATGTAGGTATTTCCTGTTGTGCTAGAATATGAAGGCTCAGCATCACAGGTGAAGCATTCTTAAAAAACAGATAAAACAAAACTCAAGCCAATATGTATTTACTTTCTGCATTCATGAAATGAAGAGAGATAAGAATAATGAAGCTATAAATTACCATGAGGAAATATGAGAAAAATATTGTTTATGGGGAATTCTGGTACACTCTTTTCATCATAATGTCAATAATTTCAGTGATCCAAAATGAACACAGTAAGAATGGAAGTCATGCATTGCAGATGGCAAAGAAACACAATGGGAAGATTAAACTATAACAGAACTAATCAGGGGGATCTGATTAAACTTTGTTTAATGGAAAATAAAATTATTTTACTTTACTAAGATACTAAAGATTATTAGTAAACTTAAAAGCATTATACTCACTTAATGAATAAACACAGCCAGGCAATGCAAAAATAAACCAAAATGACAACATAGATAATATATATATGAGAGGCCTGAAGATGGCACAGAGGTAAGCAACCCATACAGCGAGGTCTGTAGTGATTGGTGAGCCTGGTGTTCAGGATGTCAGGGGAGAGGATTCTGCTGAGTAGAAAATCCCCACAAAATCTGAGGCCCCTGCCCCCAGTTCAGGAAGCAGCCCCTCCCCCAAATCTGCTTTGCTCCAAAGCCCCAGAGATCTGTATCCGTATTCTAGAGATTTCCCCACTGACTTTGCTATTTCAGTCATCAAACGCCAAGCTAGGTTCCCTCCCAACAGCCACTCAGGTTCCTAGGACCTGACCTGCAGCAAGTTTGATTACCTGCACCTGTGGGGGCTACACACACCAATATATGGGACACCGCCACCTCTGCGTGGCTGCCTCTCCCACATCAGTTAATGGGGCATGCCACCCTCTATTTCCCTCTGGTCCACAAGGACTGGCACCCACCACTTCCTGCCTGGCATTTCCCCAGCAGTGAGGTTCTTACCTGGGCCCGCACCTCCCAGCCTGCTTGCTGTTCCATGGTGCAAGCCACTTCTCCTGCAGCAGAGATAGTAGCTGCCCAGGCCCAACCCAACCCACAAGGTGCATGCAACTTCCCCAACAGCACAGACCGTCCTTGCCTGGGCACCCACCACCCTGTGCACTGCACTGAGGCACAAGCCACTTCTACAGGAGCACAGATAGTAGCTGCCAGTGACCCTCCTGCACTGTGCCAGGGGAATAGTGAAAGTACATCCATGATTCCCAGAGAATCCTTCCCTCAAATCTAGTCTAGCTCTGCAACCCAGGGGATCAGCAATCCAGCTCTGGGTTGCAGCACTGGCCAGTCACACCACCTTAGACCCCAGCGAGTCCACCACTAGCACATTGGCTCCCTATACCCTTAGTGCTGTATCTGGAACTATTCAGCCGTCATACTCAGCACTCCACAACTGCCCCATCTAGTGCCTGCAACCTTCACCCTGTATCGGCTTTCCCCAGGCACCTGCACCAGTGGCAGTGGGGTTGCTCTTGCCTTCTCTCAATACCTCATCCTGTGGCAGTGAGGCCTCCCCCACTATTGTTCTCTATTAAGTGTCAATATATATCACTATTACTACTACTACTACTACTACTGAAAGTCTGCAAATCAGGTCCTGACAGCCCAGATCAACTCATCCAAGGGCATACATGTAGTCACCAACACCATTCTGGTCTCTGAGGACCCCCCCCCCCCATCACTGTTGATCACTGAATCGCAGCAGCATCTGCCTACAGAGTAGTCGAACCCACCCCTCATAGTAGGCCATAGGAAGCCCTTGAAAACTCATTTGCAAATCACACAGAGAAAGCGTGCAAGACCCCAAGGAATATGGCGCCAGCTCTATGAAATCCTCATGTAAACAACATATTGTATCACTCCCAACAAGAAAGACAAATAACAACAGCAGAGCTAAAAACACTCAGAAGAATCAGATGTGGATTTGCCACAAAAATAAATTTTCAGAAAGCTGCTTGGAGTAATACAGAAGATGAGGTAAGCTATGCAGACTAAGGATGCAATGATAGAGAAATTGAAGTCCATTGTAGAGGGCATGAAGTCCGTGAAACAAAGGAAAACACAGAGGAGCTAAAGGATGAAGTAACAGAAGCCAAGTGGGATCACGGATCTCATGAACAGACTAGAGGTGGCTGAGAATCATATCAGTGATCTTGAAGACAATCACGCAGACTACAACAAGCAAGAAAGACAGTCAAACAAGACTATAAAAAAGAATAAAACAGGCAGAGCCCCGGTGGCGTAAGTGGTTGAGTGCGGGACTGCGGACTGTGGGCTTGGCGGTTCAAATCCAGTGGCGCCTCTCAGGAGCAGCACTGGGTGGCACCCATGACCACCAGAGGCAGTGATGGCCCCCCCACCCCCCAAAAAAAAAAGAATAAAAGAGGTTGAGGAAAACCTGAAATCAAGGACAGATGCTATGAAGAGGAACAATGTCTGAACTACCAGAATAAGACACAGCGCAATAGCCGACAGCTAAACAAGGGAATTTATGGAAGAAAACAAACTTTCCCACTTTAATGAAGGAAAATCAGGCACTCATACTGGAAACAAGTAAGACACCAATTAGACTTGACTCCAGGAAGAATTTACCAAGTGTGTTAGTCTAGGAAGACTTGAAAAACAAATCCATACACATATGTGTATATGAAAGAGGTTTATATACTAGAGCAGTTGAATATTTAGAAAATGCCCCAATCGAGTCTAGATCAAACCCATAAGTCCAAAGTTGCCCATATGTCTGATACCAGTCTATAAAGTCCTGCTTTGATTCATAAAACACATGCAATGACACCAAAAGCATGATGATCACAAACGAGTGGGTAGAAAGTCTTTGGATGTAATGGTGTTGTAAACATCTCAGTGCTGGCAGAGGTCTCCATGTGACTTCTCCAGCTTAGGGCACTAGTGTAGTTCCATGTGTCTTGTCAGCTGTAATGTCTTTCCAGGAGAGCCTCTTCCACTTCAAAGGAGGAAATACAGGAATTTCAAGAATCATCAGGGGAAGACCATGCCCACACACAGGCCTCATTGACTATACAATGATTGACAACAGATTGTATAAATACCACATTCCATAGTTTGGGAGCTTAGCAAAACAGGCCTGAGTGGGACAGTGAACTCAAGCAATCCAAGGCGAGAAGATCCACCAGCTTCAAGCTCAAGCCATGTATGCACCAGCAGCATGATGAAGCGGGTCTTAAAGGCATCTCAGACTCTAGTGACATGATCCACAGGTTGATTTGGCCCAGAGTTAGCGTAGCTTGTAGATTCAGGCAATGTACTAGCTAAAGCAGCAGCAAACTGGTCTGATCACCAGAGAGCAAGAGAGAGAGGTGGGTGGGACTTTCAGGGCCATTTATCTTTTCGCCCTCTAATCAAACTGCTACCTGATTAATCCCACATGTTCTTATTGGGCAGGTTGACACAATAAAGCTAACTATCAAAAGCAGTCAGGTGTTTAACCACTTGTGCTAACAGGGTTCCTTTTCTGGGTGGACACAGCCTTCACAAATATTATAGACCTCCTGCACTCTATTTATATGAGTATTTTATTTTCCATAATAAGCATGAACAAACATTTGAATCAAGATTACATTTTTATACTACAAGAATTAGCCAGGAAGAAGCAAGGACAAAAATGTTGTTAAATTTATATGGATATGTGTTCAAGATTGAAGTAGCAGTTTCTTTTAAAACTGAGACCAGGATGTTATTCTGTGAGCCATCAATTTACTTCCAATTAGGTATACTTCTTGATATATATATTTTTCAGGATAACATTTTTATCCATTTATTTGGAAGAAAGTAATTTTAATATTTTCATATTTTTCTTTATTTAAGTTTTCCCCCATTTTATTGGGAGCTCTTAAAACTCTTGTTACAAATTGCATCAATTGTATCTGACATATTTTACATATATTCCACCGTTCTTTTCTAGACATTTACTTTCCATGGAGCCTTTGGGATAAGCTCCTTGTTTTTTTCCCTCCCTCTCTGGCCCCCCCACTCAACCTTATGGGCCCTGATAGATTGTAGATTGCTAATTATTTTCAAATCTCACTCTGAGATTATTTTATTTTCAAATCTCCCTTCCCCTCTGGTTTCTTCTGCCTGACTGGAGTGTGTGGTTATGAGCTATTCGTTGTGATTGGTGACCCCCTCCCTCCCCTCTTCTCTTCCCCTTCCCCAACCCTTTTGGTATCTCCATTCCAATTCCTGTTCCTGGGTTCCATGTGTTGTGAGTTTTATCTCTTGCTAAACATGCTCCTGGTTAGCCTAGATTGGGAGGTGGCATTGAGTTTATGATAGCGGGGAGGTGAGAATGCCTCTCAGAATCAGAGGTATGTTGCTCGACCTCATCCTGATTGACTCACTCTCTCCCTGTGACCCCTCTGAAGGGGGAAACTTTTATATTTTTCTAATCCACTTATTACCATTGCACAATCCACAATTTAAACAACACCATACAGCCACATACTTAGACTCTAGTCTCTTCCCTTCAATCTCCAGTATATAATACTCATATATACACACTCATGTGCACATGTAAAATGCTTATATTATGGAACTGTTAAACGTATGTAATTTTCTAGACATTCTTGGTAATAATTTCTCAATACATTTTTTAATTTAAATTTTATTTTTTGTTGTTTTTCTTTTAGTGAAATTATTTTTAAAATTTATTATTAATTAGGAGCTAATGCACATATCATATCATTTCATAGTTTAACCATATCAAACAGAATTGTACACTTGCTCCCGCATTCAGTGTCCAAACATTCTTTTTTTTTTTTCTTCCTGGACTCCATGATGTCATTTTCCTTCCCCCGCCCCACAATATACACTCCAGTCTACCCACTCCCTTTGTGGCAGTTATTTCTTCCTTTTCTCCTGGGAAGAGGATCACGCTCTCGCTCTGCTACACATTCCTGATGACATGCCAGGTGGAGCCAAGCTGATGGAGCCAGAGCACCGGAGCTGGCGGAACCACGTGAAAACCCCTATCCAAGCTAAGTCGCTTTCACTGCCACGAAATCCACAAGACTTTCAACCCGCTGGTCTATGATCTTCCCGTATTTGGCATCATGGAGTCATTGCATGTGTTGGGGTAATATGGAGTAGCTTGAATTGTACTGGGCTGGAGCATTATGCAATGCACCTCTTATGATGCTGTGTATCTTTAGGCCTATTTTGTTGGAGACTAATACTGCTACCCTTGCTTTTTTTTTTAATTGCCATTTGTTAATTTTTTTTATCAACCCCTGTCTATTTTTTAATTTCCGTCTGAGAATTTGAGATGTGTCTCAAAAGCATCAAATTGATGGATTTCGATGTCTACCACAGTTTGCTACTCTTTGTATTATGATGGATGTAAGCTTATTTCTGTCTTCCTTCTCAGACAGCCCAATAACTTGAATATCATTTCACTTCCTGGTATCGCACATCATCCTTGGGTTTTCTTCAGATTTTTTTGCTATTTTGTTTTATTATTTCTATCATTTACTGAATTCTGCTTGGTTGTCTTCAAGTTTGTTGATTTGATCTTCCATTTCTTTCATTCTATTGGTCAAATCTCATACTTTGTTTCTTATTTCTGTTACATCATTCCTTAGCTCCTGAATTTCCTCTGGGTCTGAGGTTTCTAGTAGCTCAACTTTTTTTTTTTTTTCTGTTTTCAGGTTTAATTCCTCAATCTCTTGTAAGGCCCTAAGAATCATTTTCTTGTATTCTATATCTGACAGTTCATGGACTTATGTATCCATACATTATATTGGGTTTGGATCATTTTTAGGTGTTGATTTTTGTTTCTCTTGATATTTTGTGGCAGCTTCTTTTGTTTGTGCTGCATAGTGATTGTGCAGTAGCTCATTTGTAAATTTCCAGATTGTATAAGTGAGGGAGGGATTGGCTCTTTAGATTACAGAAGGATCAGATAGGAGCTTCAAATCATACTATGTGGACATGAGGAGGGAGTGCTAGTTGGGTAGGTTTTAAATGCTGATATAGGAAATCTTCCTGTTAAGTATAAGAAAAGTATAAGAAACCTTCATGTTAAGTATAGTGATATTTTATGAGTTAGAGAAGAGACTTTTAAGAGACGTGTGGTTACTTTGCAGGTTATAAGAGAGCGGGTGTTACTGAGGTTGAGGTTCTTGAAGTAATGTTGGTTGGGATAGCTGAGGGGCATATTAAATCTGCCAGATTCATTTATCTAACCAGTATATAGTAGAGAAAAAGTTCTGCACTAATGTTATTATGTTTATAACAGAAGGCCCCTTTGTTGTGGGCTCCAGCACAGCGCAGTACTATCCACTCTGCATGTGGTCCCATGGTGGAAATAATTTACTGGAATGGGGGCCCATGGTACTGGGAGAAGGAAGGATTCCCATCAGGATATGGACTTGCTAATGACCTTAGTCCCTTTGTTGCCAGACACCCAGAGAGGAGGGACAGCTACTGAGAAATATGGGAATTCTGGGTTCTGGTTCCTCATGTGAAAAAAAGAGTGCTGTGGATTTCTTCCTTGAAAGAAAATAGGAAACAATTTAATATACTATTGTAGCCCCCAGAAGGTTCAATTTACATTCCTGTTTGACTGGACAGGATCCCCAGTCATCAGGGAGTTTTTATCTAGCAGCTTTTAGAGCTGTGCCCTTGCAAAAGGGGATCCAATATGAGAGTGTAAGTATGAAAATTCTGTTCTGTGGACCATGCTGAGCTCCAGTGACCAGGGTTCCCAGGGTTCCATGAGGACCTAGGGCTGTGGGTTCCACTTGGGAGACTATCTGGGTTGGGATATTCCCCCCACTACCTGGTAATCAAGGAACTAGGAGAAAAGAGAGGAGCCCCACTGCCCCACTGACCTTGTTAAGCTAGTCAGAAGATTAGCCTGTAGGGAGGGGGAGAGGGGGAGATCGAGTTGAGCTCCATTGAATTCCCCATGGGTGAAAATCGGATAGGGGAGTCTAACAATGGTGAAGTACAGAGAGTCTGGGTCCTGTGTCTCACTTCTCAGAATTATCCTTCTCATTCGTCGATGTCTGGGCCACATAAGGGGGTATTCTAGGTAGGGAATTCTATCTCAGTGTCATCTTCCTGGAACATCTTGCTGATGTCTTTAAATATAATTTTTGTTGTTATAATTCCCAAAAAATCAAAACACAGCTTAAAGTACTTAAAAATGTACACTGTAATCATAACTTTATTGATTGACTGATGAATTTCAACTATTTTGAATAACTTTACAGTTTTATTCTTATAGGTCCCCACTGACAAATAGCTCTCTAAAAATACACAAAGGAATGTATTACTTTTCAGAATACTGTTACATCCAAAAACATCTAATTTCACAGTCTTGATATTTAATTTAACAATGATTTATTGGCTAAATTAGGTTTTGCCATCACAATTTCATTTATTTTGAATTATAAAGATGTTCTTATAATTTACTTGCATCCTGTGTTATTATCTATAAAATTTTTGCTATATCTTGGCAAAAATAAATTTATTCACAGAATAGTATGTCTCAAAACATTTTAGTTCGAGTGGATGCCATTGCATAGTGGTATCTATGATTAAGATGTCAAAACTAAGTAAAATAGATTACATTTTTATTGTTTTTCTTCATGTAACACTAATGAATAAAGTCTTTCTTTTAATCCAACTACCATGTTACTACATTATTCAGCAAAGTTAATTAAAAGAATCAATTCAGTGGTTTGAATTTTTTGAGTGAATATTATTTAATACTAGTCTAATTAAAATTTTCATTTTGTGGTTTCTTTGTTTGAATCAGGATTGAAACCAGGTATACCCATTACACTTGAATGATAGAATGATTTAAAAAAAGCCACAATAAGTGTCCTCCTCCATCCCCTTTTTATGTCATTTATCTGGTTAATAAACTTATTCATTTGTTCTGTAGAGTTCACATCCCGGATTGAACATTCTGGATATGGCTTGATTGTACCTTTATGATACTGCCAAGTGATAGACAAAGTTAACAATAGGCATAATTAAACTTAGGATATTTGTGTTTTAAGAAGTAGGCTGTGGTCATACTAATGTGTGAAATCATAAAGAATAAAATTCTGAATTGACTCACTTTTCATGAGATTAATTTCTGATGCTGGCTAGGGAATGTCAGTGTCTGTCATTGATTATTGAGTTGCTCATTAGTCTTACAGTCAATTATTTTGACTTATTACCTATTTTTCATCAAGGATTCTAAAGTCGGTATATTGTCATTGTAGTATTCTGAATTTATTAGCTATAATGGTTAAAAAAACAAAACAACCTTCCTCAAATTTGAGTTATTCTGAAATGTGACCCATAAAGAAGAAGGAGAAATAATTCTTGATTATTTCCCTTTATTTTCAAGCAACTTCTAAATTGCTATGTGTGTTTGTATGAGAGTTTGGCAAGGATATAATTATGAACTCTCTAATTTTAATAAATTTGGTGTATTTTAATCTATTAAAGCAATTATATCTTTAAAGTTCAAACAATTCTGTATCTGGGCAAGGGGATTCCACTAAATTATCCTCTGTCTTTTTTGGACCACTTACATCAGAGATTACAGGAGGCCTGTGATGTAATGGATAAACAGTTGGCTGCCAGCTCCAAGGTTGGTAGTTCAAACCCACTCATTTGGGCATCCATCTCTAATTGGTGCTGTTTGGTTCATTTGTGTTTGGGGAACCTTGTCTCTCAGGTTTGGAGTCTCTGCAGAAATATATGAATGCCAAGAAAATCCCTTTAGAATCTATGGAAAAACTTTACTATGCCAGAGGCTAATTGCATAATTATTGTAGCTGACCTATTGGTAGAGAGAATGCCTTGAAGTGCATAATTTATTCCCAGATGTTTTAATGCCCAAGATTTGTATACTGTGTTTCCCTTAAAGCAAATAAAATCAGGCAAATAACCAGCTCTTGTGAGGCGAATGTGATAACCACTACACTACGGAAACAATAACCAGCTCTTGTAAGATCTGTGCCACTGAAAGAAGAGTGTGGGAATGGATTTCTAATTTATTTATCTTAAAGTGCTAATTACTATGTAGTACTATAGTTTTCATTGTTTTTATATTTTTTACACTCAGATTACCTAAGAACGAATAAAATATGGAGAGCCGTGATGAGATATAATACTGTGGCTAATTCTGACCTCTTCTAAATTCAAAAATACCATCCTTCCCCCAATCCCCAACAAATGTAAAGGTAAGCCTGTAAATGACTCTGTAAAACATTTCTGTGATTTACAAGAAATATTATCTTAGTGTTAGTTTAATCATTTAAATTTCACATTGGGGAAGGGAAGGTGAGCGTTCACTCAGTAATATTCCAATGCAATACCTTCTATTGATTAATTTGATTTCTGAAAAGTAAATCGATTTGTGCAAAATTTACATTGTATGGGGTTTTAGTTAATTTACTATGATGTGTTGCTGACATAATGATATAAAACTGCCTTTTAATATTTTTACATTCTTGAAAAGCTACTACACCTCTGAAAAAACTTTTAGTCTTAGGGAACTAAAATGTAAATGATAGACTTATTTTATTAATTTGGTCACATGGCTCTAGAGAAAAACATCATAAAATCTAACTATATTATATGAGGTAAAAAAAAGTTATGAGATTCAGCATAATTATTGATGAGAAACAGAAAAAGTAACAAAAGCATTTTTAAGACAGTATACTTTAAGTAATCCTTATAGGTTTTTCCTCAGAAGTTAGATATCTCAAATATTTTTAGTTCTGAGTCTTAAGCCAGTTTTGAAAGTAGTACTGGAAGAAAATAAGGGTGACTATCACCCTTTAATATCCATGCTTCTGACAGATCTGGTAAAAACTGTAACATGTAATCCTGTAATAAGAGAAACAGCAAAGAAGGAATATATGAATGTGTGAAAGTGTATAGAGTGCACTTTTTTGTATATTTAGGTATAAAACCGCTCTGCTATTGGGGTGATGCCAATTCATAATTACCCTACATGGCAGGGTGGAACTGTCCTCATCAATTTTTGAGACTTTTAAATCTTTAAGGGAGTAGAAAACCATGTCTTTCTCCAGTGCAGCTGTCCGGTGGTTTTGAACTGTTGACCTGTGGTTAGCAGCCCAAAGCAGTAGCCACAATGCCTATGTCTCTCTCTCTCTCTCTCTCTCCTATCATCTATCTATCTATCTATCTATCTATCTATCTATCTATCTATCATCTATCTATCTATCTATCATCTATCTTCTATCATCTATCTATCTTCTCTCTCTCTCTCTCTCTCTCATCTATCTATATATCTTCTATCATCTATCTATCATCTATCTATCTTCTATCATCTATCTATCTATCATCTATCATCTATGTATCATCTATGTATCTATGTATCTATCATCTATCTATCTATCATCTATAAGGCAAAAAATTGGAAGGCAGAGAAGACCAGGAAAGTGGACAATGGAAATGAAGAGTCCTGAGTGGAAAAATAAAGCAAATGTTTACATGTTGTGTGTTGAGGCATCAATGTCACAGAAAATATGCTGTATAAATTATTGAATGGAAAACTAATTAACTTTGCAAATTTTCAGTTAAACAAAATTGAATGTTTTAAAGATAAATTAATTGAAAAAATCTTGAAAGTATCTGTTTATTTATGTATTGACCATATCTACTTTCTCTCTGGAAAAGTAAAGTATCAGTTGAAATCTGTTGCTTGTTCAAAATTGGGTTAGTGTCTTTTAAAAAATATAGCTGTAAGTTATTTCTATATTCCACATATGGATTGTTCATTAAACCTAAGGTTTACCACATATTCTACCATTCTGAAAAAGAAATCCTTTCTCCTTCTACATCTGTAATATTGTAGTTTTATGATTACTAAACTATAATAAACATCTAAGACTTTGAGTGATCATTGTTGAGTTTCAATTAATATACAAGTGAATTGGTGCTATAAGTTTGGTCTTGGGCTGCTCACCATAAGGTCAGTGGTTCAAACACACTCTTGTTGCTCTTCAAGGGAAAGATGAGGCTATCTGATCCTTAAAATGTTTACAATCTTGGAATTCTTGTGTGACTTGCTATGAGTTGCAATTTTCTTGTTAGTGGGTCTCTCTCTCTCTCTCTCTCTCTCTCTCTCTCTCTCTGGTGCTAAAGAGTATATAAGCTTTGGTAGCTTGGAGAAACTCAGAAAACTTCCAAATGATTCCTCAATGAAATTAGGACATTGTTTCTATAAATGTTTGAGAGAGCACCAAAGGATATTTATCAAGAGGAATATGAATATTGTGAGAGTAGACATCACGAAAACTCACAATGATGGACACACATTGACAGTTATTTTAAATTAGAGAGGGGAAAATATTAAGATAAATGAATCATAACAGGATTTCTGGAGGGTATAGTGTATTTATTTAAACTATTAAACATCAGTGTAGTTCTACTCTGTCCTGTAGGGTCATAAATGAAACAGAATCAACAAGGATGATGATGTGAAGAAGAGTAGTAACTTTGGGGGTTACTTGTTATTTGTTATACTTAGTTAAGAGTGGGATCCAAAATGTGTTAAGAAAATACTAAACTATGTATCTAATTAGTTTATTGGTAAAATATCTGATGTCCTATATTCTTATTCTTTACTGAAGGATGAATGTGTACTTCCTTTGACACATCACTAGGTGAGCTTACAGGTGAAAGCATACTTAAGAGAAACCATCAAACAGAATTCTCAAATCCTAACATATGAAATCTTTAAAGAGCAATTATTTCCAAAAAATGTTTGAAATTTGTTTTATTTTGAGGAAAAATACCATAAGACATTTTCTTTTGGAAATGTCAGCTTTTTTATGCTGACTGTGAGTGAATATACTAAAATTGGATAACTGAAGCAGAAAATGCTTTTCCACCCTGAGCATTCTTGGAGGCATCTCAGAGAAGCTTTCCCTATGGGTGCAGTGACACTTTCCCTCTCCCACGGTTTGGCCTGCTATGCATGTGCTAGCTTTTATGAGAAAGCAAATGATGATAAGGGGGTCTTTCTTTTAATGGATAAGAAAATGAAACAAGAAAAGTGAGTATTCTAATATATAATTTCATTTGTTTACAGTTTACTTCTCAGCAGAGATGTTAGGAATGGCTAAAGAGAATCACTCCTTGACAGCCGATTTTATCCTCATAGGATTTACCGATCACCCAGATCTGAAGACCCTGCTGTTTGTGCTGTTCTTTGTCATCTATCTCATCACCATGGTGGGCAATCTTGGGTTGGTGGTGTTGATCTCCATGGAGCGCCGTCTGCACACACCAATGTACATCTTTCTGGGCAACCTGGCTCTGATGGATTCCTGCTGTTCCTCTGCCATTACCCCCAAGATGTTACAGAACTTCTTTTCTGCAGACAGAATGATTTCCCTTTATGAATGCATGGCACAGTTTTATTTTCTCTGCCTTGCTGAAACCACAGACTGCTTTCTCCTGGCAGCAATGGCCTATGACCGCTACGTGGCCATCTGCAGTCCGCTGCAGTACCACACCATGATGTCAAAGCAACTGTGCCTTCAGTTGACCACAGGGGCCTTTGTAGCGGGAAATCTGCATTCCATGATTCATGTGGGGCTTCTATTAAGGTTAACCTTCTGTGGCTCTCATCAAATTAATCACTTTTTTTGTGATATTCTTCCATTATACAGAATATCCTGTACCGATCCTTTTATAAATGAACTAATGATATATATTTTTTCAATGCCCATTCAAATCTTCACCATTGCCACAGTTTTAATATCTTACCTCTGCATTCTTTTCACGATTTTTAGGATGAAATCCAAAGAGGGCAGAGGTAAAGCCTTTTCTACCTGTGCATCCCATTTCTTCTCTGTCTCAATATTCTACATTTGTCTTCTCATGTATATCCGACCATTTGAAGAAGGAGATAAAGATATACCAGTAGCGATTTTTTATACAATTGTAATTCCTTTATTAAACCCTTTTATATATAGCCTGAGGAATAAGGAGGTGATAGGTACACTGAAAAAAATAATGATGAACTATAATGTTCTTAAGCAAACTTCATCCTCTACAACACCCTAATTTTAATTTATGAAAATACCTTCATAGAAAAGAAAGATGGTTATGTAAATATTATTCTTTAAATCATTAGGCTGTTTATTAAATATGCATGATTATGATTTCAAAAGATTTGCCAGAGACTAATCCAATATTTTATGTGCTTATTGGACAATTTAATTTCTTATATAAATTTCTTCATTTTCCTTTCATCTTATTCTTTTTTCTTCACTTATCTGTACCATGTTTATAGGTAAAAGATTAAAATATTGTGACTGCTTGTGGCAAGTAATTTCTCAGTGTATGGGTAGTCTTTCAATATTTATTTGTAATAATTTTACTTGACAAACATTTTAATCTTACAAGAGCCTTTTATTGCTTTTAAAATATGATCTATTTTATGCTTGTTTGGGATTTCTTTCCTTAACTTGAGGTCTTATGTTAGCCATATTTGTTTGTTTTTCTTCCTCTTCTCCTCTCTCTTCTGCCTTTCTCTCCATTTAAGATAGGTTGAATTCTTGGATTTGAATTTTGATATTTCCTGAAATTTATTTTGTATATGCCTTGAGGTGAGGATGTGATCTTTAGGCTGGTATCTTCTAAATGATTTAAAAATTAATTTAGTTTAAATAGACATAAACTGAAGGTTTCTTTGAGAATTAGAAAAAGTAATTTCACAATTTAGGGAATTCCAGATTTATGTGATAATTACCAATGAAACATATAGACTTTGCATATCAAATATTGAAATATATGATGATGCTCCAATAATTTAAACAGATTACTTTTAGACCAAGATTAGATAGATAGATCAATGGAACAGATCATAAGTACATTTCAGTATACAATAAGAAGAGCATCATAAACCAATGAAGAAAGGTTTGTTTAATAAATGGTCCTATGTGAAGTTACTCTCTAGCTTTCCTATTTAAAATTTATATTCCCTCTCATACATATACTGTTATAAATAAAAATTGTTTTCATAGCATGTTTTATGCATGACACTTTAATTCAATGAAATTCATTTCAGAATGTTGTAAAGAATTAAAATTTGATAGGTTATGGATATCAGGTAATTCCAGATGCTTTTATTGACTGGTTCTTCCCATATTCACTGATTTCATATTCTTTCTTTTTGTACATTTACACTCATATATACATGCACATATAATATCTATTTCTAGCCTACTTAAGCTGCACAACATATGACAACCCCCATTTCTATGTTAACATTCTTCTAGAGAAGAGAATAAAAAGTTAATTAAATTAAAGAGTAATTAATGTTCTATAAAATTCAGACATAAGACTTCTTTCTAGTCTATGCTTTCCTTCTTTCTGTGGGAATATATATATATATATATAATGTGATCTTTATACTGATATTATAAATATATACACTTAATGTCAATGTATGTATTTATAATATCCATGTATGAAGATCATACCAAATATATGTTTCCAGTTCTGACATTTGGAATAATCTCCAGATTCATGTATGTGATTGCTTGGTTCACATTGCCACTTGAATATATCAAAGACATCTTAAACCTACATACTCAAACTGCAACTCTTGACTTTTTCCCACCACCCTTGCTCTTGTTCAACTCGATAGTAGCACTACCCAACTGGTTGATCAATGCAGAAATTAGAAGTAATCCTTCCTTTACCTCTGCCGTCACATCCAAATATCCACAAAACCTGGAAACTTTATCTATGAAACAAAGGTAGTTCCCACTTATGAAGTATTGGAGTTACAACAAACTACACTTAAACATCGTTAAGTATTTTTGTTTGTCTTGTACTTCTCATTACATATAATGTTGTAACATGTAATTTACTAATATTATCACTCTCACTCTAACTTCCAAGGACAGGTTAATACTTACATACAAAAATGCTCAGAATCAAAGAAAATAATGCTGAAAACAAAAAGAAAATCCCTAAAACAACTATAAAAATAAAAAGCCAAAGTATTTGACATATCAGAAAAGACTTACAAATAAGTCATAGAAATGGAGGCTTTTCATAAATGAGGGGACTATTGACTGATAGTGGCTAAATGTATCAATATTTGCACTTTTTTGTTGTTTGCACTTTCTGCAGGCTACTCCATACTGCCACCATCTCTTTCCAGAACATCAGATTATGTTTCAAATTCACCTCCTGATTTTGCTCCTTTCATTAAAAAAGATTATTAAAACCAACTTTAAAAACAGTACTAAAAGTGTTTTTCAGCACTTTTTGTGACAGAAGGATCTACACATTCTAACCACAACCACTTTATAATTTTTAGCTATTTTTCTTAAAATTTACAAGTGCTACATTTGCTTATTGAAAAGTTTTAATTATCATTCCATCAATTCGTGTTGCTTTTTTTTGCCAGTGCTTCCATTTATCTTGGAGATCTTCCTTTAGTGTCTTTGGTGTGTAATTATATGCTACCTTTGGAAAGGGCTGAATATTTACCTATTATTTTGACATGATGACTTTATGCATTCCTCCCATCTGATTATGAAATTTCCTGTTTCATTCAATATTATTCTCATAGTGTCCTTAAATATGGTGATGTAAGCCTTGAAATTGTTTCTTCAATTCTTCCAACTTGAGAAATGTGGAGCATGTTATTCTTTGATTTTGTATTATTATGATTTATCATCTCGAGCTGTCCTTTAAACTTTTCTACTTAGCTCCTTTACACCATCACTTCTTCAGTTGCTTTAACCACTCTATATTCATGAACATGTCTTAGAGTTGCTTCTAGAATTGATTTTGATTTCTGTCGTTTTTATCTTTTTAATGATTTTTAGCATTCCATATGTATAATATTCTTGATACCATCCTACAGATCGTCTGATCTCTGGTCATTAGTGTAAAAGGTGTGAAATTTATTCTTCTAAATAGTTTCTAAATTCTGGTGGGAAAAGCTCAAGGTAGAATGTTTACGCTCGTAGACTTTTTTTGAACTTTCCTCAGCTTCAACCTGAACTTGCAAATGAGCAATTGATAGACTCTTTCGTAGTTACCTCCTGGTGTATGATACTGAGTTTCTCTATCGTCGATCCTCAAGGAATTAGGCAATTTGATTTCTGTGCATTTCACATAGAGAGAGCCACATGGATAGTTGTCATTTATGATGTTGAAAAGTTATTTAAGGGCTGAGCCCCGGTGGCACAGTGGTTGAGTGTGGGACTGCAGCCCACTGGCTTGGCGGTTCAAATCCAGCAGCAGCTCTCCAGGAGCAAGGTGGGCCTCCCACTCCCACCAGAGGGCAGTAATGCCCACAAAAAAACAAAACAAAAAGAACACACACGCACACAAAAGAAAACATATTTGACTTGAAGAGATTGTCATACAATTCTTTCACACAATCTTCAGCATCATTTCTAACTCTAAGGCCATATTTTCCAACCACTATTCTTCCCCCTTTGTTTCTAGGTTTCACATTTACATTGCTAGAATTTATAAATGTGTCTTGATGACATGTTTTGCCAATTTCTGGAAATGTTTCCAGATTATCTCATTTTCTTCATCATTGGCTTTAAGTGTATAAATTTTGGGTGTATAAATTTGAATAATAGTCATTTTATCTAGTATCCTTTGTAGGAATATTGTTATTATTATATCACAGATGACTCAATCCTCTCAGAGAGATCTTGGAATACTTTCTTTTGATGATGATTGCTATGCCATTCCACTTGAAATTGTAAATTCCTGTATACTAAACTATCTGTTTGTCTGATTCAAAATGGACAATGCCAATCCATTTTAATTCACCAATGACTAGAGTGTTGATCTAGATGCATTCTATTACATTTTTGATGACTTAAATAGTTCTAGATTCATATTCTGTATATTCCAAGTTCTGATTATTAATAAATATTATCAGTGTTTCTTCCCATTTTGAGTAATTTTCCACCAGCAAATGAAGTACCCAAAAAGTTTGCTCCATTAATCTCATTGAGGTAGAACCTACTTTTAAGTGACAACTCTTCCTAATCATATTTTTAGTCCTTTCCAACTGAAGAGTTTATCTTCCATCAATATATTAGAAAACATTTCATTGTTATTGATCTTTTCAGTGGCTGATCTTTCAGAAATGGCCCACTTAACTTTCTTTCTTTTTATCTTATTCTGGAAACTTGATGAAACATGTCCACCCCAACAATCCTGATGTTATTGGAAATATTATTAGAATAACTTCCATCAACATGCAAACTACTAAAAGAGTATAAACTGACAGTCAGGTGTTGGTAATTTTTATAAGTAATTTACAAACACTGCCCTCTGCTAAAAAGTTATGTATCTTGCTTATAGATCCTTTTTGGTTTCATTTTGTTTAGATATTTCTAAATAATAAAAATTCCAAATTGAATCACTAAATCTACATGTATGCTAATCAAATATATTCTTCAACATCTCAGTTATATTAAATTGTCTTTTGTTTTTTCACTTTGTTGAACACGTTTATCCTAGAGCTTTAATTCTCCTGTTCTAGTCCCAGTATACAGCTGCCATAATGAGTGTGAGGGTTAGGGATTATGTCAGCTAGACACTTCTGGTCTGGGTCCTATCAAGCAGGTCATAGCCAGATGATACCTTCTTGGGTAGTGGCTTTTGTAAAAGAGAAAGACTGAACAGATCCAATTTCTCATGGACCCTTTGCCTTGTGGAGCAGTTAAATATTGTGTCTGGTTTGTCAATTTCCTGTTGTGTCCTCTGCTGTTCCCAGGAGCCATCAGCAGACTGTCAAGGTTGGATTCATCAGCTGACTTTGGACTCATCTACTTTTGTGTCCACCAGTCTGTGTCTCCACTCACCTGCTCAGTCATCCTGCTTCTTCTTCACTGGCTTCCACAGCTACTTGAATCAGGAGAAACCTGTCTTGAATCTGACTGGATCTGTATACTTCTAAAACTTTATGAACCATTTCTTTATGTAAATAGTTTTCTATATATGAACACATACAAGTTTCACTGCTTCTGCTTCTCTAGAGAACACAGTCAAACGTACTGAGACTTTCTATGTCTGATTTCCTGGGATAGCTACTCTGTTTTCTACTTTTCTATCTTTGTTAGTCTATTCTCTCACTTTTCTAAGAAATTTTGTGATCAAATTCGTTTGACATTTAGTATTTGGAGTCCAGATTTTGTTATTAAATTATCTTTATTTTTCCCCTCACATTATTGATGGTTCAGTTTGTCAAAAATTTGGAAGCTGAATTGGATTTTCCTTTTGAACTTTGAATGCTTTATTTCCCTCTATTTCAGTGTGTTATTTCGAGTTCCCTAGAGAAGCAGAAGCCAGTGATATTTGTATGTTTTTGTGTGTAGAAGGTATTTATACTGAGAAATGGCTTACACAATTGTAGAAGTAGGTAAGGCCAGTGTGGTTAAAATCAGGCTTCTCTGGTTCCACGGAAACAGATGAATAAGAAGCGGAGTGATGAATCAGAGGAGGCAATGGGAACAGGCTGACGTCTGTAGAGGTGAATGAACCTGAAGTTGGCAGAAGGAATCTGTAGCCAATAGTCAGATGATGGCTCCCAAGATTGGTAGGTAACACAGCAGGAGAGTAAGGAGCCAGACACATGATCAATGGATACTACTCAGCTCACTCTTTCTTACACAAAAGGCCACATTCCCAAGGAGATGCCATCAAGTTGCAACCTAATCAGTAGGCTGAGCTCCAACCCCACGCTAAGCCAAGAGTGTCCATTTGAATAACTGCTAATATCACATATAGTATGGTATATTTCTTTTGCGAAATTGCATACAATTTTGTTTCTCATTCACTTGTCCTCTGAAAATATTAAGGGATATTTCATTGTCATTGGCTTTATGAAATATAATATAAATATCCCACTATTTGTCTGTCAGTTTGTTGAACTGCAGTGACTTGTGTGATGCTGTGATGAAGTCATATCACTGATATTTCAAATGCCACCAAGGTCACTCAAAGTGGGCAGGTGTCAGAGGTGCTTTCAGACAAAGAACGAATAAGGAATCAGCTGCCCACTGAAAACCTCAAGTATGGCTTGAAAATATTGTCAGATGCTGATGGTCTAATGCATGGAAGGAGAACATTGTCAGAAACAGTACCTGAGAATGCATTCCTTGAGTTGGAGGGCACTTGAAAATTTACTGAACTGCAGCTGTTTTCTCAAAGTAAAGTTGATCATTGTGTTATGAATGCATCATAACCTTTTGGAGTGAAGCCTTCAAAGATCTTCATTTGCTGATGGGGCATGAGTCAGGTTAAGAAGAAATAGCTGCAATAATCTGCTAGTGGTCAGAAACTGGAATGTGTGAAATATAAATATAAGAAAACTGGAAGTTCTCAAAGATTTAATGCAAAAATATTGTTATTCTAGTTATTAGTGAACAGAAATGACCATTTTGAATCAGGAATCATATGATGCAAGGATTGACACAATCAAGATGAATGACATTGCATTCATTATCAAAAAGGACATTGTAAAATTAAAAACAATCTTGAAGTGCAATGCTATCTCTTATAGGATTGTATCTATCTGCCTTCAAGATAATCCAATCAATACCTATCAAATTTACACACAAAGCAAGAAGGGATACTGATGAATAACTTAAAGAATTGTTCCAATGATTTCAGTTGGAAATTGATCAAGCAAGCTGTCAAGATATATTGATAATTATAAGGTGGAAACAAAGAGGAATATTTGAGATAGTTAAGGTTAATTTTGCCGACCTGACAGATAAACGCATATAGAATCAATTGAAGGGCAGAGAGATAAATGGCTTGATAAGCCTCACCTTTCTAGTTCTAGGGTCTCTTGCTTAGTGATGGTCGGAACAGGGTACAGCTGCCTTAGTCAGTTCCCTGATTCAGCTGGCAAGGTTCACTTCATATTAGATATTTCTGATGAGAATCCACATGGACGTACCCTGATGCATCCCTGGGTGTTGGAGCAACCGTGTGAAGACCACTGTCAGTGCTGAGATGCTTACATGCTCACTGATCTGGGTTTTCTCCTGCAGTTGGCATCATTGTGTTTGTTTTGTGGGATGGAGGAGGACTTTGTGGATTGGTGTAGGACATATTGGGCTACTGTTGGACTTGTGGTCTTGGGAACTACTGGGTTGGGATGTGTTCTTGATGTACACTTACCCTTTATATAAAACCCTCTCTTAGTTATATGAGTTTCTTTGGATTTGTTTCTCTAAAGTACCCAGTCTTACACAAGATGGAAGATATGGAAGTGTTCATGGGCAGAAAGCCAGAGATTGCATGATAAAATTTTTGTAAAATCAAAAACATGTTCATAGTAAATACAAAGAGAGTATTTTCAAAAATACAAAGAGTAATTACACATCTGGACTACTTCAACTGGAATACACAGGAATCAAATTGACTGTATTTGTGGGAAGAGATGAGAAGAAGCTCACATTCACAGCTAAACCCAGGACAGGGGTTTATTGTGGAACAAGCCATTGATTCCTCATTTGTAAATTCAGGTTAAGGCTGAAGAAAGTAAGAACAAGTCCACAAGAGTCAAAGTATGAACTCGAGTCTATCTTATCTTAATTTTAAGAATATCTCAAGAACAAACTTGACCCATTGGACACTAATTATAGAATACCTTATGAGCTGTGGGAGGATGTCAAGATCATCATTCATGAAGAAAGCAAAAACTCATTAAAAAAACAGGAAAGAAAAGATCAAAGTGGATGTCAGAAGAAACTCTGGGACCTACTCTTAATGTAGAATTGTTAAAGTAAATTGAAGCAATGAAAAAAAAATCAAAGAAGTCAATAGGAAATTTCAAAGGGCAGCTGGAGAAGACAAGTCAGATATTATAATAAAATGTGCAAATATTTACAGTTACAAAAGCAATAAGAAAGAATACGCTTAGCATATCTTAAACTGAAATCACTCAAGCAGAAATACAAGCTTTGAGTTGAGATATTTAAAGATTCTCAGTGGAAAATATTGAGTGATACAGAAAGAATCAAAAGAAAATGGAAATAATATGCAGTCACTGTACCAAAAAGAATGATTGGACGTTCCACCATTTCAGGAGGTAGCATAAGCACAAAAAACAATGGTGCTGAAGGAAGAAGTTTAAGTTATATTAATGAAAAGCAAGGCTCCAGGAATTGATGGAAGAGCAATCAAAGCAATGTCTCACTGGAAGCACAGATTTATCAGGATATTTGGAAGACATGTAATAGGATAAATGACTAAAAGAGTTGTATACTTTTGCCCACTTCATAAAGGGTGATCTAATAGAATGCTCAGATTATAGAACAACATCATTGATATTACATGCAAGTAAAATTTTGCTGAAAGATCACTCAATAATGTTTGCCCTAGTACATTGACATGGAGCTGCCAAAAATTAAGGTTGAATTTAGAAGAGGATGTGGAACAAGAGATATCATTGCTCATGTCAGATGAGTCCGTTAAAAACAGAGAATAGCAGAAAGACGTTTACTTGTGTTTTATTGACTATGTCAAGGCATTCAACTGTGTGGCGTCAAAACAAATTATGGGTAAACTTGAGAAAATGAAAATTCCTGAGCACTCTATAGTGCTCAAGTGGAACTTGGTACATGGATCAAGAGGCAGTTGTGTAAATAGAATAAAGGAATGCTGCATGTTTTAAAATCAGGAAAAATGTGTATCAGGATTATATTCTCTCACCATACTGATTCAATATGCATGCTGAGCAAATCATCACAGAAGCTTGCCTATATGAAGAAGAATGTAGCATCAGACTTGGACAAAGGCTTATCAATAATCTGTGATGTACAAGACACAAACTTGCCTGGTGAAAGTGATGTTTTGTAGCACTTGCTGATGAAGATCAAGGATTGTGCGCTTGCAGTATGAATTATAGTGGATTGTGACTCAAGGTACAGAAGACCCAAATCACTACAAATGAACCAATAGGTAGCACCTTGATAAAAGTAGACAAGGTTGATTTGGCCAGGGTTTTGTCTTGTTTGGATCCACAATCAATATTCATGGAAGCAGCAGTCAAGATATCAAAGCACCAGTTGCCTTGGGTAAATAAATATTGTGTACTCGACCGCTTTAGAGTATTGAAAAGCAAGGATGTGATTTTGAGGACTAAGATGTGCCTGACCCAAGTCATTGCATTTTCACTTGCTGCACATGCATGTAAAAGTTGGCAATTGAATAAGAAAGACTGAAGTAGAATAAATGCATTTGAATTGTGGTGCTGAGAAGAATATATAAAGGGCCACAGACTGCTAAAAGGACACACAATTCTCTTTTGGAAGAAGTATGGCTAGAGAGCTCTTTTTTTGGGGGGGGCATCACTGCCCTTTGGTGGTCATGGGAGATACCCAACCTTGCTCCTGGAAAGCCACTGCTGGATTTGATCTGCCAAGCCCCTGGGCCGCAGTTCCGCACTCAACCACTACGCCACCAGGGCTCAGCCCTAGAGAGCTCTTTAGAGGCGAAGAAAATTGGATTTTGTCTTCCACACTTTGGACGTATTGTCAGGAGAGCTCAGTCTCTGGAGAAGGACAGCATAAATAGAGGAGTAGAGGAAAGAGTAAGGGCCTAGATGAGATGGATTGACACAGCGATGGCAAGAACAGGCTCAGGAACAATTGTGAGGATGGCAGAGGACCAGGCATAGATTGTGCATAAGGTCACCATCGCTTGGAACCAACTTGATGACCCCTCACAACAATAACTCCTCTTTTGAACCCAGTCTTCCTCTCTGGCAGATCCTTGTCCACGGTCGTATACATCTGTTGTTGTATGATCTTCAGCAAAGTCTTACTTGCATGTGTTATTAATGGGATTGTTCTCTAGTTTGAGCATTCAGTTGGATTACCCTTATCTGGAGTGGGTAAAAATATGACTCTCTTACAGTCAAATCAGTTGGCCAAGTATCTGTTTTCCAAATTTTATGGCATTTGATGAATGCTTGCATTGGATCATCAGCTGGTTAACTATTTTAATTGGCATTCTATAAATTCCTGGAACCTTGTTTTTGGCTAATAATTTCAGTGCAGCTGAGGCTTCTTACTTCCATACTATTGTTTCTTGTTCATATGCTACCTTCTAAAAGGATGGATTGTCAACTAGTTCCTTTTGGTACAGCAACCGTGTGTATTCTTTTCATCTTCTTTTGATGTTTCCTGCATTGTTCATTATTTTGCCAATAGAATCTTTAGATACTGAAATGAGGTTTTTTTCTTGAGTTCTTTCCATTTAAGGAATACAGTGAATGTTTCTCTTTTTCAGTTTTCTAAATCTAGGTCTTTATACATTTCAGTATAATATTTTACTTTGTCTTCTTGAGCTTTGATTTGAAATTTTCTGTTTAGCTATTTGATTTTATCATTTCTTTCATTTGCCTTAGCTAGTCTCTGATTAACAACAAGTTTTAGAGTCTGTTCTAGCACTCACCTTGATCTTTTCTTTCCTTCCTTTCATTTGAATGACCCTTTGCTTTTTTTGTGAATGGTGATTCTGGTGTCATCCTGTAATTAATGTTTAATTCATCAAATCTGTCCTTGAGACATTCCCAAAATATAAGTGGATGTACACAAGGTTCAATTTTGGCTCCTGTGCACTTGTTTTAATGTGCTTTAGCTTCAACATGAAATTACATGATGAGCAATTAGAGGTCTGTTCCCCAACCTACTCTTGGCCTAGTTTTAGCTGCTGGTATTGAGCTTCTTCATTGTGCCTTCTCTCAGAGGTATTCAGTTTCATCTCTGTGTACTCCATCTGGAAAAGTCCACGTGGATATTTGCAATGATGAAGTCATTAGCCTTGAAAAATTCTGTCATATATTCTCCACTTTTGATCTACCACCAAGACCATATTTTCCAAATATTGTTTCTTTCTCTTTGTTTACATCTTTTGCATTCTAATCTCCAATAATTATCAATGCATCTTGATTGAATGCTTGATTAATTCCAGATTAAAATGTTGGTAGAATGTTTTTCCTTTTCAACATTAGCTTTGATTGTTGGTGCATGGATTGAATAATAGTTGTATTGATTTGATTTCTTAAATGTGGATTAATAAAATCCTACATAGACAACATTGTATTTCAAGATAGATCTTGATATAGACTTTTGGATGATAAATCTCATGACATTCCTCTTTATTGTTTCATTCTTAGCATAGAGGACCACGTGATTTTCTGATTCAAAATGATCAATGCCCTTTTGTTAAACTCAATAATTCACAGTATATCGTATCATATTTTTGACAACTCCCAACTTTCCTGGACTCATACTTTGTGTACTCCAATTTCTATTAGTAGATTTTTGCAGCTGTTTCTTCTCATTTTGAGTCTTGTCTCATCAGAAAATGAATGTCCCAAAGGCTTCACTCCCATAGGCTTTATTCCATTCAGGGTGACTCTACTTTGAGAGAACATCTTTTCTAAGTCATATCTTGAATGTTTTCTGAACTAAAGGACTCATTTTCTGGGACTGTTAGGTGGAAGCAAGTCAGTCCAGATTCATAATGACCTTTTATACAACACGATGGAACATGCCCAGTTCTTGGCCTTTAGCCCATTGTTGCAGCTGCTGTGTCAATTCATCCTTTTGAAAACCTTCCTCTCTTTTGCTGACCCTCTGCTTCACCAAGAATGATGTGCTCCAGGTACTGGTCTCACTGCCAACACTACCATAGTATGTCAGATGACATTCTATTGTCCTTGCCTCTAAGGTTATTGTTCATTAAGTCTTCACTCTCTGATAATCTCTAAATACTCTCCACAAGGTTTTCAAAGCCCAACTCCT
>PVJH01006986.1:0-96617 GCA_004026705.1 Nesogale talazaci
CAGAGTCACTGTACCAAAAAGAACTAGTTGAAATTCACAATTCAGAAAGTAGCATATAAGCAAGAACCAGTGGTGCTGAAGGAAGAACTGAGCTCAAGCTGTGCAGAAAGCATAAGCCAAAAAGAAGGCTCCAGGCATTGATGGAATACCAATTGAAATGCTTCAAGTTGACAAAGTACTGGGAACACTCACTCATCTAAGCCAGGAAATCTGGACAAGAGTTGCTTGTTAAACTAACTGGAAATGAGCCATATTTGTAAGCATGCCAAAGAAAGGTCACCAAATAGGACACTCAAACTATAGAAGAATATCATTGATAGCACAGGCAAGTTAAAAAAAATCTGAACTGGCCATAGGTTCAGATTAAATTCAGAAAAGGAAGTGGAACACGGGATATCATCGTTGATGATGTCAGATGGATCTTGGCTGAAAGCAGGAAATACCAAAAAAAAAGATGTTTACTTATGTTTTATAGACCACACAAAGATATTTCACTTTGTGGATCATAATACACTATGGACAGTCTTGAAAAGAATGAGAATTCCAGAATCATTCGTTGTGCACTCGTGTAACTTATATAAGGATCAAGAGGCAATTGTATGAACAGAATGAGGGGCTAATAAGGGGTTTAAAATCAGAAAAGGTGTTTGTTAGTGTTGTATCTCCTCATCAAGCTTTTCAGTTTGCATGCTGAGCAAATAGCCAAAGAAGCTGGGTTATATGAAGAAGAATATGGCTTCAGCATCAGAGGAAGGCTTATTAACAACACACAATCTGTAGATGCTACAATCTTGCTTGCTGAAATTGGAGATGAAGCATTTGCTGATGAAGATCAAGGATTTTAGCCTTCGGTACAGATTAAAACTCAAGGCAAAGAAAACCAAATCCTCACAACTAGACCAACAGGTGACTTCATGAGTAAAGGTTGAAGTTGTCAAGGATTATGTCTTGTTTTGATCCATAATCAATGCTCATGAAAGCAGCAGTTAAGAGATCACAGGTTGCATTGCACTGGGGAAATACGGTACACAACACCTCTTTAGGGTACTGAAAAGCAAGGATGGTATTTTAAGGACTAAGATGCATCTAACGTAAGCTATGGTATTTTCAACTGCTTTAAATGCATGTTGAAGTTGGATATTGACTTAAGACTGAAGAATAATACACGCATTTGGTGGGGTTAGATAAGAACATTTAAAGTACCATAGGAAGAACTGGCCTTTCTTGGGAGGAGTTGATAGCCAGAGTGCTCCTCAAAGAGAAAGATGATAAGATTTTAACTTACATACTTTGGACACATTGTCAGGATAATCTGGTCCCTAGATTGGCTAGAACAGTGGACTCAATTATCAGAACAATAGTGAGAATGGAGCAGGACTAAGGAATATTTTGTTCTATTGTGTGTAAAATTAGTGTGGGTCAGAACAGATGGCACCTAACAACAAGCATAATATCTCTCTCTCTCTCATAGCCATTGAGTCAATACTGACTCATAAATGACCTATAAGACAGGATACAACTGTCCATGAGTGTTTCTAAGACTATAACTCTTCACAGGATTAGAAAGCCCTGTACTTCCCCTGTGGAGCCTCTGATGGTTTCAAAGGTCAATCTCACAGATCTCCAACCAGTGTATAATGCTCATGCCTTTAGGGATCCTTGATATTCTTTGTAGATCTATGATCCATGCTGATTTAACTTTTGTGTGTAGTGTGACACAAGGGGCCTGTTTTACTTTTCTGCAAATAGATATCCAGTTTGGCCTCACCAATTGATAAGGAAATTATCTATTTCATTTAAACTAATTGGAATCTTCATTAAAGATCAGTTGGCCATTAAAGTAAACCATCAGTTTTACTACTAGGTTCTAGGTTCTGTTGCACTGGTCTATCATTGTACCTGTATCAAACTGTTTTGACCACCTTGATTATTTAGTTGGTTTTAAGATTAGGAAATGTGAGACCTCCTCGTTTGCTGTCCTCTGTAGTGATTTGCTTTCGAGAATCTCTTTCTTTTCTATATTAAGTTAGTATTTCTATTGCTCTAAAGAATTATTTTGAAATCTGGATTCAAATTGCATTATATTTGTAGATTGATTTGGGTAGTGTTGACATTTTTACAGTGTGAAGTCTTCCTATCCATGGGATGTTCTTCAATGATGTTCTCTCTTAGATTCTCACAATAGTGTTTTGTAGTTTTCTTTGTATAATCTGTAATTATTCTGGTTATGTTTATTCCTAATAATTCCATCTTTTGGTGCCTATTATAAATATTATGCTATATAGATGTAGCTACTTTTCCAGAGTTGATTATTAATATTCATTTACATCATAAAGTCAGAATTGAAAATGTAAAAGAATATGCTAGATTTTTATATTTTGATTTTATACCCTACCACTTTGCTGAATATTTCAGTAAGTTTCAATAACTTTCTTGATGAATCCTTTGGGACCATAATATCTACCATAATAGAGATTTTTACATCTTTTTTGTCAATTTGAATTTTTTTTATTTCCCTTTGCCTAAAAATTCAGACTGAGACTTCTGACACTATTAAATAGAAGTGGCATTACAAAAGGCATCCTCACCAGTTTTCTTTTTGCAAAGGGACTATTTTCAGTTTCTCTTTATTGACTAATATTGACATTGATTTAATATGCTATTGCTCCATGACATTGAGTTAGCCCAGACTCATATGGAGTCTATTTACAATAGAATGAAACACTGCCTAGTCCTGCACTATCCTCTCCCTTTGTAGTCACTGTATCAATCCATCTCATTGAGTGGCTTCCTTTTTTTTTTAAATTAGAACTCTTATAACTATCCATACAACAATTGTATCAAGGACCTTTGTTCATACGTAGCCACCATCATTTTTTCAAAACATTTTCTTTCTACTGAGTTCTTGATATCAGTTACACTTTTACCCCTTCCCCTCCTACCCAAGTCATGAGCCCTTGATACATTATAAATAATTATTATTTTCATATTTTACACATTCAATATCTCCCTTCACCCATGTTTCTGCTGTTTCTCTGGTTGGTAGTGGGTGCTGTATGCTGATCTTTGTGATGGCTTCCCTTTTCCTCCAGTTCTCACCCCAATAGCCATCCATCTTGACTCATGGTATCACTACTCCCAATATTGTTCCTGAGGGCTTTATCTGTCCTGGATCCCATATATATAGACCTCTTTTCTGTACCAGAGAGCATGTTCTAGCCTAGCCGGATATTTGTAGGGTAGAACTGGAGTCATGATAGTGTGTGTGTGTGTGTGTGTGTGTGTGTGTTGGGGATGGGGGAAGCAGTTCTCAACATGTGGGTCATGATCCCTTTTGGAGTCAAACCAGGCTTTCACAGGAAAGCATTGGACCA
Source organism: Nesogale talazaci (assembly GCA_004026705.1). Lineage (NCBI taxonomy): Eukaryota > Metazoa > Chordata > Mammalia > Afrosoricida > Tenrecidae > Nesogale > Nesogale talazaci. The sequence continues at coordinate 3,375 of PVJH01006986.1, forward strand.
TTGGACCAATGACCATTGGAAAGTACATATTTCTGATGGTCTAAGGAACCGCGAGGCCACTCCTATATCTGTCTCCAGGCAGGTTCTTCCACACGCAGATACACTCATACATGAGTACCTAGTGTGAAGACTATTACCCGTGCTACACCATGCTTCAAGGCAAGATTTCATTTATTTGTAGTTAGAAATAAATATTTCACAATATATGATTACATATTATTTTATGATTAATCACTATGCTTTATGTTAAGTTTATAACAATGAAAATATATCCTGCATATCATATATTTATATGATTCATAATAGTAGCAATATTACAGTTATGAAGTAGCAACAGAAATAATTTCATAGTTAGGGGTCACCACAACATGAAGAACTGTATTAAGGGGTTGCGGCATTAGGAAGGTTGAGAATCACTGAACTAGAGGAATGCTGTGTGTTTTGTTGGTGCGGTGCTATACTGTACCCTGACTGACTTGTTGACCCTCTGTGAGAGTATGTTCACTTGTCTACAGATGAGTTTTGTGACTCCACTTTGACCCTACCCATTTTCATCAATATTATTGCTTGTTTTGGGTGTTCTGATGCCTGATAATTGATTTTGGTGACACCTTGTGACTGGTGTGCTTCTGCCATGTAGATTTTGTTGCTTCTTTGCTAGATGGTCACTTGTTTAACTTCAAGACTTTTAAGAACCCAGATGCTCTATCTTTTAACAGCTAGGCACCATCAGCTTTATTCACATTTGATTTCAACAATCATGGAGGGAAGATAACTGTTACAGAATGCTAGGTTATTAGAACAAAGTGTTCTTGCATTGAGGGAGGACTTGAGTAGAGGTCCAATGTCAATCTCTTTGATACTTGTTCATAGACCTATATCCCTTGCATTATATAGTAATATGTTTACATATATACATATCTATATGTCTCTATAAATGTCTTTTGCCTCTGAGTTATTTTCTTTATTTCCCTTTGCTTTCTTCCTGTCCCACTATCATATTCAACCTTCATTCACCTCTCAATAACCCCTCTTAGTTACTTGATCAAACCCCAACTGGCATTGTACACCTTCCTTCAATTGATTTTAGATCTCTTGCTGTTTCCTTGTCCCTGAGTTTGTTGACATTTCCTCCCCTCCCCTGTCCCCCAGAACCATTGATCCAATTGTTTTCTTCTTGGTAGTGTTTATCTTTCCTATCTTATATAGATAGACAGAGAGAGAGAGAGAGAGAGAGAGAGAGAGAGAGAGAGAGAGAGAGAGAGAGAGATCCAGGCCTCCAGGTCTGTCTGTTGTCCCTTTTGAATATGTTCTGATGGATTCTGATCAGGTGCCAAGCAAGCCCTGCTTTCTGAGTTTAAAGTCTATTTCAGGATTCCTTTGTTGCTTTGCTCTCCTTGCTCTCTTGTGCTCCATTCATATTTCACCCCAGTGTGATGGGTGAGTCAGACATGGCACAATTTCCACACTACGACACTAGTGCTATCTCCTGCAGTGCTTTTTATCTATCGTATCTATCTATCTATCTATCTATCTATCTATCTATCTATCTATCTATCATCTATCTATCATCATTATTATCTATCTATCTATCATCTATAATCTATCTATCATCATCTATCTATATCTCTCCCTTGTCCTCTTTGTTTGCTCTTTTGTGGTCTGGGAAGATCTACCACCCTCCCTGGACTGGATTTTCAGTGCTGTCCTCTGGAGGGCAATCTTCTAGGGAGGGGTTTGATGTAGCTGGGATTGGGTGGCCCACAGATTTCTCTGTTAGTTTGTTGCTTCATGTCAGTCTGTTGCCTTCAAGTCTTGTCTCACCAGATTGAGGTCTGATCCTTCTCTCCCTTTCCTGTGGAGATATAAAAAATATCCTCTCCATGGGTGGGTTAGTGCTCTTCCCCCACTATACATGTTCACACACTTTTTTCTTTTTCTCTTCCTCTCTTTTTCAGCTGGCTGCCATATGTCCCTGGGTTGGCTCTGACCCCTGGCCCTCATCCCGGGAAACTTATGCATTCAGTGGCTTTCCTCTATGCCCCTTGTGCTTTCTAAGTCCACCTCAGTGGGCTCATATAGTACTTGTCCTTTTTTCTTGGCTTACATCACTTAGCATGATTTCCTCCAACTCTTCCCACGCAACAATGTGCTTCACTGCTTTTTAGGCATATGCATAGTACTCCACATTGTGTATGTAGAAGAGTTTTTAAAATCCACTTATGGAAATTTCGTTTCCCCCCCCAACTTTTTGCAATTGTGAACTGCATTATGATGAACATTGGAGTACAGATATCTGGTCATTGTCTGTTTCTTTCCTCTTGTGGGTATTTGCCCCGTAGGGGGATGGCTGGGTCATATGGTAGCTCAACTTCCATTTGTTTTAGGTGTCTATAAATCAGTTTCCATTAATGACAGCACATACCTACAGGTCCTCTGGCAGAGGATGAATGTTCCTATCTCCACCCCCCCCCCCACACACACCCCTCAATATTTCTTGCTTTCTGAATTTTTTGAATTGGGCTAATTTTGAAGATGGTAGGTGATATCTCTTAGTTGTTTTAATTTTCTTTTTGTTGTTCTTGTCTTTTTGGGTGGTCATCATTGCCCTCTGGTGGCAGTGAGAGGCCCAACCTTGCTCCTGGAGAGCTGCTGCAGGATTTGAACTGCCAAACCAGTGGGCTGCTGTCCTGCACTCAACCACTATGTCAACGGGGCTCAGCCCCAGTTGTTTTAATTTTCATTTCCCTTATGGCTAACATAATATCTAGGCTTCTTTTCCCCCCTGATAATCTGGTAACTTTATAATTGCAGGATTTATTTATTGACTGGCTTTTATGCCCTATTGTATAAATTTGTAAATTTGTGGGCAGGATAGTGAGAAACTTTAGGTATGAACCGTTTTTTAAAATATTGACTGAATTGCACCTTTCCCTGAAATACAAGTTAGAAATATTAATAGTACAACATAGCCTAAATGAATTAGAATCTCTCTCTTAGTCTTTAAATTAATATCAGAAAGCAATTTAGAAACTGAGGAAAATTGAGCTCAATGTGTTAGCGAGATGAATAATTGAAGAATTGCAAGTGGGTGATATCCCTTTCTAAGTGATTATAGACGTTTAAATTTCTAAACAAGACGTCTTCATTGAGAAATAGCTGGGGTTTCTGTCATTTGTCACTTGATCAATGTATATCTAATCACATGCATTCAAGTCACCAAAAGCATATTCATTGTCTTGTCAGTAGCCTGAAATAGTTAATGTATCTCTTAACTAACCCAACTCTTCAGAGGGCGAGAAAGGAGTAATAGGAAGAAACATGACTTATTTTTGTCTTTCTCAGTCATTATTGACCTGATAAATATTAAGGAAAAAAACAAAACATTCGAACAAATGCTTAAGATTTATTTTTACTATTTTAATATTCATCTTAGTTTACACATTATTTTGAGGCAAGTCGAATTTTTGCATCCATTTGATGATAACTGAGTCCACAATGATCTCGTTTAGATTACATTGACTGACTAAGTCATGTACTACTTGGAATAAAGAAAGTGATGAAATAAGATAAAAGTAGGATTTAACTTCTGCCACCTTGATTAGTATCTATACATTAATACACACACCAATTGCTTGAACATATGCAAACAAAAAAGTCATTTGTCATCAAGGTAATTCCAACTAATCAAGATTACACGTTACATAGGAGAATTATTCCATATATTTTCTTTTTTTATTAATCATTCTATTGGGGGCTCATACAACTCATCACAATTCATACAGCCATTGTATATCAAGCATATTTGTACATCTGTTTCCTTCCTCATTCTCAAAACATTTGCTTTCTATTTAAACCCTTGGCATTAGCTCCTCATTTTTTACTCCCTCCCTGCTCCCTCTTCTATCATGAACCCTTGATAATTTATAACTTATTAATACTTTGCCATAGCTTACACTGTATGATGCTTCCCTTCATACACTTCCCCATTATCTATACCCAATGGAAGAGATTATATGTAGATCTTTATAATTGGTTCCCCCTTTAAACCCCACCTTCCTTCCACCCTCCCAGTATTACCACTTCCACCACTGGTCCTGAAGGGATCACCTGTCCTGAATTCCTATGTTTCCAGTTCCCATCTGTACCAGTGCACATCTCCCTGATTTGTAAGGTAGAATTGGGATCATGATAGTGGGGAGGAGGAAACATTGAAGAACTAGAGGAAAGTTGCATGCTTCATCATTGCTACACTGTACCCTAACTGGTTTGTCTCCTCCCTGCGGCCCCTCTGTAAGGGGAAGTCCTTACCTACAGCTGAGCTTTGGTTCACCAACCTGTACTCCCCCTTATTTACAATAATATAATTTTTAGTTCTTTGATGCCTGATACCTTAACCCTTTGACACCTCATGGTCATACAGGTTGGTGTGCTTCTTCCATGTTGTTGTTTGTGAGCTAGATGACTGCTTGTTTACCTTCAAGCCTTTAAAACTGCAGACACTATATCTTTTGATAGCTGGGCATCATCGGTTTTCTTCACCACATTTGCTTATGCATATATTTGTCTCCAATGATCCTAATGGGAAGGTGGGCACACAATGATATAATTTTATGTTCTTTGCTGCCTGATTCCTGATCCCTGTAACACCTTGTAGTCACACAGGCTGGTGTGCTTCTTCCAACAAAGCTGGTGGGCTTTGTTACTTCTGAGCTTGTTTACATTCAAGCCTTTAAGAATCCAGACACTATACCTTTGATTGCCAGACACCATCAGCTTTCTTCGCCACTTCAGCTTACGCACATTTGTCTGTAGTGATCATGTCAGGAAGTTGAGCATCATGGAATGCCAATTTAATAGAATAAAGTGTTCTTGCATGAGGAAGTACTTGAGTGGAGGCCCAATGTCCATCTGCTTCATTAATACTGAACCTATAAATATTTGCTTGTAGATCTATTTCCTTCTCATCATATATAACTATATTTACCTCTGTACATTCCCATATTGAGACCTCTATAAATGCTCTTTGCCTACTATTTCTTTTCTAAATTTCCTTTTACTTCTCTCTTGTCCCACTCTCATGTTCAGCCTTCATTTGGGTTTCAGTAATTTCTCTCCATTACCTTACCCTTGACCAATCACAACCAGGCCTCTCACACCCTCCTTGCCACTGATTTTGTATCACTTGTTATTGCCTTGTCCCTGGATTAGTCAACACTACTTCCTTTCTCCCACTTTCCTCTCTCACATATCTCCCTGGAACCCATCATTTTCTTCTCCAGACTGATCATTTATCCTAACTTACTTAGATAGACCTGCAGAGATAATAATATTCACACAAAGCAAGACACAGTAAGATGAAGCGACTAAAAAAACCCCCAAAAGAATGACTACAACAAGGAAAAAATTATCCAGAAATATATATAAATAAAAATAATAAAGGAAAACTTGTAAATACTTTGTCTGTTGACCTCTAGGAATGACCTCTGGTTGAGTATGATGTAGTTCCACACCATGGCTCAAAAGTCTATCCTTGGCATTTTCTCAGGACTTCTATTCTCTGCTCCCCTCGCTGCTCTGCTACACACACTTAGTGTTTTCCTCTGTGTGGTGGGCTCAGACTGGGTGCAATCCCGACGCTGTGTCTCCAGTGTTGTCCCCCATAGGGCCATGGATCAGCAAGGGATGTCTTATCTCATGGTGGAGCTGGTCATCTGATCCTCTGTGTGCATTGGCTGTTCTGAGCACATATATTTTCTTGGCTGTGCTTACTGAAGGAGATTAACTACCTCTTTATCTTATAGTGTGATTGGATGGCTAAACAGTTAACCTTTAGTTTAGTAGCCAGATGCAAATAATTTGCATCATTCATGGATGTTTTTATATTACTTAACCCAAAGCCCACTACCCTTGAGTCAATTATGACTCACAAGGATTTTATACAGGCTTGATGATTTAATCATGGTCAGCTTAAGGTCATAGTTATAGATATGGGCTTTTGAGGAAGACACACAGTGAATAAATCTTGTTCTGTCTGATCAGTTATTTGATCTACCTTACCTCAATTTTCTACCCTCTAATTATCCATTGGTATTCTTATGCATAATATTGAAATACTATCTAATATCATGTCATAAAAAATGAGCTTCTTAAGGTGAAAGGCATTCAAAATTTTCCTGGCCTTCCAGTCTGCTGGCTATGGTGAACAGACAGATTGATAGAGAGCCTGACTGGTGCCAATGACCATAGACAATTCACTCTAGGTATATCTTGTAGGTCACTTTGGCAGAGGGTGCCTCATATCTGCTGGGATGAAATCTTGCAAGTTTGCCATGCATAGCTATGATGAGATCTCCAAGGACAGGTGGACAGCCCAATCAGAGGGATAAAGGATACTGTGGTAAGGGATGAAGGATACTGTAGTAATTACATAATCTGTTGTTAATTTGAGACTTAAGAGTAAAGGAGTTGAGTTTAGCCTGTCAATCAGTTCGCAGCTTCATGACCTCATTTGGAGGTGCTATAGAGATAAATAGCTCATTGGAGGTGGGATGCTCACTCCTTGTGAGATGTTGCTGCAGAGAAGACATGGAGCTTTGCTAGTTTCCTGGAGCTGAAGGAATCATAGGCAGACCTCTCCCAGTGCTGTGATGCTTTCACTGCACTTGATCCACAAGACTTTCAACCCACTGGCCTATGATCTTCCTGCATTTGGCATTATTGCATGTGTTGCGTGGGTCTGAAGATGAATGTATAGATTGGTATCAGACATATGGGCTAATATTGGACTTATGAAATTGATCTGCACTGAACTGGGACGTTTTCTCAATATTCAATTGCTCTTGTATATGAAGCTCTTTCTTATACATATATGTGTCTATGAATTTGTTTCTCTAGTCTAGTTAGATTAACACAGACACTGATGTGAAAGACAAATCAGGAGAGTAAAGAGGGAGAAAACACATTTCAGGGAGCACAGTGCTGGTAGGAAGAGTGGGATTGACCAACATCGATCTGGGGAGAAGAATGACTGAAAATGCTTTTGGGGACCCTAGTGAGGAAGTGTCCCTGGTGGTAATCACGAAATGGACCACACTGACCCTGGCTTCTGGGTACATCCTGGGGACCAAGACCAGGTGCCATGGAATGCTAGGGCATTAAATCCTGGACCTTCAGGGTGCATGGCATGCTCCAGAGGCATCAGAGGTAGCTAATGTGGAAAATCTACTGGGTGAATTGGACTCTACGTCAGACCTTCTTGTTATTTAAGGATTTTTTATGGAAATTTTATGGTGTTTGAGGAAGCAAAAGATAGCTGCCCCAACTTTATTGAATTGTGGGTAGGTGCAAAAACATGATCTTGTTACATAAATGCCCTATACTGCATTAAGATATATATTATCCTGACAAACATGTGACTGACATTCTCAGGGAATATTATTGTAAAATTTCCCTATCAACTCCCATTGTTTGTAAAAATAGCATTTATCCAAAAAAGGACTGATCCTCTGCAAGTACATAATTCAGGAACTATGATATGGAGTTCACCACATTGACCCAATATCCCTCTCAAAACAGGGCTTTACAATTTTAGTATGAAGTGCTAATCATGGCGATATTACTGGAAGATTATTATGCCCCGGGGGGGATGATCAATAAACTCTTTACCACACATTAATAAGGAGGTTTTGAAAGGCAGCCAAAAGCAGATTAAAAACAAAACAAAACAAAACAAAACAAACATAGATCCAGGCACCGGTCTGGGGTTTGAACTAAATATGAGCTCCAATTAGTCCATACATCATGGCCCTCCTGGAGACTTGTCTTCAGGAATGGCACACAGAAGATATGGGTGCTACAGCAAACTGTAATGAAGAAATTTGATAGTGTAAGCTATTAGATAACATAGCCTCTGGGGCCTCAAAGGCTTGTTTCCGAATGAGCAGCCATCTCAGTGAGGTGTTAACTAAGTCCACAGAGAAGAAGGGTAAGGCTTCTGATGGTTTTCCCTAGTTCCTGTTTCTCAATTCTGATGAATTCACCAAGCAGAAACATGTTTGTAAATCTAAGTAACATGTAGGAGGCAAAGGGAAGTTTGGGATAATACGGTATCAGATAGTACACGCTGTCTTTGGAAAGCATGAAAGATCACATTGGCATCATGGGAAAGTTCACAACTCAAGATGGCCATGTCAGGGGATCATGAAAAGCCCTGTGGAAGAAGTACCAGAAGTAGAGGAGGCCCTGGAATCAAAAGAATGCCTGAACCAAAAGAGGAAACACTCAGAAGAGACACACACACAGAGAGAGAGAGAGAGAGAGAGAGAGAGAGAGAGAGAGAGAGAGAGAACCCTGAGGGAGCAATCTGCCCCTCTGATGTAAAAGAGAGAGACTTGAAAGAGAGTGGCTTATTTTCAGTCTGTACTATTTATCCCCTCCTATTCACAATCAGAGGGGGGTTTGGTGGGGTGGGGGGGAGGAGAAGGTGAGGTTGAGGATATTGGCCAATCTTCATGGCTAAGTTTAGGTCCATGTGTGCATGCCCAAGCTGATTTTCATCTGTGTCTAGGCGACCTTGGTCTGAGCATCTCCAGCTTTGGATTGTCTCAATAGGTGTCTAGTGTGCATCTAATGTCTTTCCAACCTCGTTGTTAAGGCTTGACCAGCTAATTTTTGTTCAGCATAGACATTTGTGGAGATAATCCCCTTTATCCCTAATCTTCCTACCTATCATTCTCCACTGAAGGAGTATATACACAAATCATTGGGAGATGCTGTGTGTAGATACTCCTTCTGGATCCTTTCTGCTCATATATAGGCATCAAGAGGGTCATTGGGTCCCCATCTTTCTTGCTCTTTTGGGAGGAGTTGTCATTCCCTTAGGGGCCCATGGTGAACAGGGTTGAGGTGATCCCGACTGACTCACTTTCATAATCCTGGGCATGGCAATCTTAGCTCAGGGGAATTAGTAATCTGATAGCTTCTGGAAGATACAAAGAAGGTGGACAGTTTGAGTAAGGCTAAGACAAGAGCCATGGGGTGGCAATTTCCTTGAAGTGTGGGTTAATCTCTCACTGGAAGCTTCCAAAGGAAATCTCAGGAGGTATTCTTAACACTTGATTGACAGGCATAGCCTGCAACCTTATTTTAAATACACAAATAGTGTGATAACAAGACTGTTGTGGATTTGAGGTAAGGTTTTCTCCAGAGAACTTATCTGCCTCAGGATGCCATTGAAACACCCCCTTAAGACCCTTAATGGTTCACTTGTGTACTTGTCTTGCTTCATTTCATCTGAGTCTGAAAGAGTTGGTTTCCAATGGTTTCCTCAGCTTTACCTATGAATGGTGGATTCATGCGCTCTGTCCTGAAACTTTAATGGCAGAGCTTTAATATAGAATAACTGGAGTAGGTCCCTTCCAGACTGGCTAGAGTGGGAATCTGGGGGGATCAATCCTTCTAAGTTTAATAACTAGATTTCCATGAAGGCACAAGGGGGCATAACTTTTCTTCACCTTGGACCTGGATTAACCCACATTGATGAAATGCCTCCTTGCATGGGGTTACTCTTATGGCATGTTGCTGTATTAAGGATAGTCCAGGGGCCAAACACCAGTAGCATAGTGGTTGTGCGTGGGACTGCAGCGCACTGGGTCGGAGATTCAAATCCAGCAGCAGCTCTCCAGGAGCAAGGCTGGGCCTCCTGCTCCCACCACCAGAGGGCAGTGATTGCCCCCCCCCCAGAAATAAAAGGATACTTCTGTATCTATAGCCAGCTATGCTATAAGGAAAGGCCGTCTATATAAAACTTCATTAGGGCTAACATGTGGGGTGCCTTGGGGCAATTCTGGGACATAACAGAGTTACTGGTAGTGAGCATTCCCAGTTCAACCGAGTCTCTTGTTTCAATTTCCTGAGAATTCGTTTTAAGTATTAGCCAATTCTCTGTACTTTTCTGAGGAATGCGGTCTCCAAGTACAGGGGAGATGATAAGGTCTTTCATAAGTGCCAAGTTACTGCTTGCAGTCTAAAGAAGGAAGCTGGGAGAGAGGAGACATCACCACTGCAAATGATCCCCTGGCACACCTGCCACCACCAGGGTTGCGGTCCAAGAGCACTAGACTTTGCTGCTGGGCTGTTTGGCTGAGCTCCTTTAGTTCAGTTAGCCGTTATAGATGTGCAAGAGGATCTCTCTCCTCTTGGACTCAACCCATAGGATAGAGTGCCCCCAGTGGACCAGTTTGTTTACAGCAATCGCATGGCCCTCATGTAAGACTCTTTCTATTAGGGCAATCCTTTGCCTGGTGAGCCAAACACCGACACACATGGCACTGTGTACCTCGGGCAGGAGTCTTCGGAACCTGGGAGGCAGTAGATAGGCACTGCCTACTTCCCCTACTTTCCCACCTCTCTACAAATAACCTCTAATTGCATTAGAGTCAGGAAGAAGAGTGTGCCATGCTTTGGCCAGGATTCCCTATCACCTTGAATGTACTGGGGATAGATGGACAGGATGCCTCATCACCTGGACTGTACTTGGGATAGAAACATTAGTTTCTACTTCCAGAGGTTAAATTTAGGTCAATGAGACAGGACGAAGTGCAAAGGTGTTCCCTGGGGGATGGACTCTTTTTTGCTCATCTAGAAAACAGGCAGCAGGAGGTTAGAGAGCCCAGAGCACTGAGGTCCTAACCAGAGTTTCCGGTCCTATGCAACAAGAGGACCTCAGGCTGACACCTCCATATTACGTGGTTTCTGTACCCAGGCTACCACCAATGGCTAAGCCAAGCACATTTTCTAGACAGCAAGCCAGGCATTAGAGGACCTGGTGGTGCCTTAGCACCTAATAACTCATTCACATGCTGTTAACTCTAGGTAAGTTGGGATCCATGACTGTATATTCATTATCCCAAAGGAATTTGACCAAGTATGTCAATAGCCTGGTGTATGAGCACATTCGCTGTGGGAGTGAGGAGACACAGGCTGTGCTTAAGAAGCCTCTTGAATGGTTTTGGCAATAACTTGATTGGCAATTGTTCAATGACCTGACTTCCAATGCCACTGAATACACAAGGCTTCCCACCCACTGGTCTGTGATCTTCCTGCATTTGGCATATCTGTATGTGTTTTGTGAGTCTGAAGAGGACTTACAGAGTTGATCCAGACTGAGATGAGATGTTTTCTTCACATATTAAAGACTGGATATTGTAAAATCAAGAAGTTAAAAATCAACCAACCAAATCAATGTGAAAGGGTGGGGAAGTAGTGGAGATCCAAAACTCATCTGCAAATTAACACATTAAAGACAAGATAAACTCAGGATCCATCCACAATATGCTAATATATAATTACTCTATATAAAGCTCTTTCCTGTATAGGTATGAGTGTCTAGGAATTTGTTTCTCAAGTCTAACCCGGACTAACACAACTGTCCCAGAGGTAAAACAAGTCCCCTGTGTGCCACAAATCAGGCCTTTTTTGTAGCACACCATTACACCATCTTTTCAGAACTTTAAAACAGAAAACTTGATTAACAGTCTGATCAAGTGGAATGAACTCCAAGTGCACTACAAACTGACATTTTCTTCCATTCTGGAAATTGACAGACATCCAGAATGATGTTTGTCATCAATTGACATTTCTCCTTTTTTCTGAAATGATCTGTCCATGTAAGCTTTGTTCAACATCACAACCGTTTCTGTGACCCTTTTTCCTGAGCAGGAAACAAAATTTCACAACCTCACACTGTTCTCTTAAATCAGCCATCACAAAATATGAGGTCTGAGCAAAACTGCTTTTATGAAAAAATTCACTGTGACCAGAGAGAGCATTCCCAGGCAATATCACTGGCTGTACAGAAGTCCAGGCTTCACAGAAGGCATTGATGAAATTTAAGGTTCAGAAATGAAGAGAATATCAATAAGATTATGTCAGCAAACCGATTCAATGATAGAAACATTCATATATCTATGCCAAGGAATTGGGAAGACAGCTATCTGGTCAATCACTGGAAGAGATAAAAATGTATGCTCACTCCAAAGAAAGGTGACCCAACAGACTGCAGAAATTATTGAAAAATGTAATTAATGGGACATATACATAACATTTTGCTAAAGACAATTCAAAACAATATCATTAGGATATTCACAAGGAGTTTCCAGAAATTCTAGATCAAGTCAGCAAAGCATATAGAATGAGGCATATTGTTACTGATGCCAGAAGGTGAGAATACTAGGAAAATGTTTGCTTATGTTTAATTGACTCTGCAAACCTATTCAACTCTGTGGATCGTAATAAACTATGGATATCATTGTAAAGAGTGAGAACTCTAGAACATTGTATTGTACCAACAAGTACCTGGGTCTGTGATGAAGAGGCAGTGGATAATCCAAAACAAATGGATAGGAATTGCTTAAACAGAAAATGTGTGCATTAGGATTGCAATCTATCACTATGTTAACGCTATAATCCAACAAATTTTACTGTATGAAGAAGAACATGTTATCGGGATTGGAGGAAGGTTCATTAAAAACCTGTGATATGCACATGATACAACCTCGCTTGATATGCACAGGATACAACCTTGCTTGTTGAAAGTCTAAAGGACTTGAAGCACTTACAGATGAAGATGAAAGATTATACTCTTCAGTGTGGATTTCTCCTTAATGTAAAGAAAACAAATCCTAAAACAGAACCCATCAACAACACCATGGTAAATGAAGAAAGGATTGATATTTCCAATAATTTCATTTGCTAAGATTCATAACCAAAGTTTATGGAAGCAACAGTCAAGAAAACAATTTGTTAACGTTAGGGGGTGGGGAGAGAAATTCTGCCAAAGACTGCTTTCACGTGTAGAGAACAAAGATCTCTCGTTAAGGAATAATGTGTGCCTGACTCATGCCATGGCCTTTTTGGAACAGTATTATTGGTATATAATTCAAGTGCCGTATAATTCAATTATTTAAATATATTAAGGGAAAGTTGCACAATTTTAAACAAAAGCAATTTTGAACATTTCTCCATTCTTGTACTTATTGTTAGTAGCTCTCCATCACCACTTCTAAATATGTATGACATCACCACCTCTAATAATTCTGGAGAATTATTAATCTAGTTAATGTCTGTTTGGGTTATCTCACCAGGATTTCATAAAAAGAAAATCTTAGAAAAGGCCCGCAGGAGCAACAAAGTAAACAAACAGAAAAAATTCAATCCAAAAGAAAGCAGAGAGAATAGAAACTAGTACAAATTAAAAATAGGTCAAAACACATGATCACATGTTAAAATTTTTAGCCTAACTATATCTGCAGTAACCCACTTTCTGATGCACTCTGGTTGGGGGAAAGGCTACTCATATCCTTAGTCAATGGTATCAGAGAGTTCAATGGAGGCTTAATCTGAGTGACTAGTCTGTAAATGAATTTTGGCATTTTATTGGCATCAATAGCCTTCTGCAAAATGGTTGCTCAGAACTTAAGGTCTATGTATACATCTTAAATATAAGGTCTTAAATATAATGTCTTCCTCTGTTCTTGGATTTTATTAAATATCATCTGTGGGTTACATGAGCTGCTGTTTTTCTTCCATGTGCATTTACTGATATTTCACTTGCAAGGCTGATTGTTTTAAGGCAGTTCTATAAAACCCCACAGTTCTTTTTCATAGATAAAAATCTTCTGATTTCTTCACCACATGCATATTAGTGATAACTTCATGAGTTCAACTACTGAGCATTGTCCCACATTATAGGAACGAGTTGTTCTTAGATATGTGCTTATGATTAAATGTGAGCTTAAAATCCATTCATATACCTACAGTTTACATATCTTCTTGACCCATATTAAAGATAGCCTTATCAACTTGTTGAGAAATGATTTAAGTTACAGTCATGAAACATATAATAATCTTAAGAATAGTGTAATTAATTTATAGAATTTAAAATACTATTGAGACAACAAAAATACATGTAGAAGAAAAATTTTAAATTAAAAACACATTGTGCAATTAAAAAATTAATTAGACACTGTTGGAGAATGCAATAAGGTTTAATCACAGGACAAAAAATTCAATAATGCTCATTCACTAAGATAAAAGTATGTCTGCAGCACTAAGACATATTAAAAAAAAGCAAACGAAGTCTGTAAATAGTAAGTGTATGTTAGTGATAAGTTGCCAGTTATTGTATAATCTCAAAAACACTGACTTTCCAATCTCTGACCTTGGGATAATAGTCCACTGCTTCTCCATAAACTGTTTTGGCTTTAAGTCAAATGAGTACTTCAGTTTGTTTAGGTGTGTTTAGGTGTTTAGGTGCAGTAGGTGTGTTTAAGATAAAGTCAAGTGTCCTTCATGGGGGGGGGTTTCAAATTACAGAATTCTAGTGTGGTTATGATGTATATTGTACACCCAGGAAAGGCAAAACCTAAAATTCAGGGTGCCTATAACACATATCCAGGTTCACTGAGGGCTGAAAGGAAGTTAGGTCTAAAATTCACTATTAGCAAGATAATACTGTGTGGATTCTCTAATTAGGAGTTTATATGCATAATGTTAAGTATTTTCTCCTACAGCAGGCTATCCATCCTAGGTTTGCCTGTGAACAGATCACACCAGACCTATAGCCGCTCAAAGTGAGGCATAACTCTTAGGTCATGAATTCCCATTGAAATTCATTGGTCCCAATTACATTGTTGATTAATTTGAGGTGACCATGTGCTAATGGTATATGACAGGAACTGACTTTCCCTCCCACCAATTGTCTGTCACTTTGTCATATCATACAATGGTGGTTTGTGTGTAGCTGGGATGCTGAAAGCTATATCACTGATATTTCAAAAGCCAGCAGAGTCACCCAAAAGGAAGAGGTTTCAGTGAAGCTTCCAGACTAAGAACAGACAACCAAAAGGATGCACTCTCCAAGTCAGAAGAAGAAGCTACTGAAAATCTTATGCATGGACTTCAAAGCACATCAAATACTGAAATCCTAAAGAAAGAAGTCAGAACATTGGCAAAGACAGTGCCAAAGGATGGGCTCTTAACATCCAAATATGACTGGTTAGGAGCTGATGTCTCATAGTGGAGTTGATCCTAGGGACATAAGCCAGGTAAGACTTATGGGTGTGGACACTTCATGATCTTCATTTGCCAATGGAGCAAGGCAAGGAGAAACAGCTGCAAAAATGATCTGATAATTAGAACTTAGAATAGACAAAGTATGAATCAAGGAAAATTGGAAATTATCACAAGTGAAAGGAGAATCATAAAAACCCACGTCCTAGGCATTAATGAATTTAAATGGACTTGTTTTGCCCATTTTGAATAACAAAATCATATGATTACTGATTATTTCTCTTAATGTAATTGAGAGGAATAGTGTGGCATTCATTGTGAAAAGGTATCTTGCTAAAATTATCATGAAGTACAATGCTCTCTGTGATCAGATTATATCTATCTGTCTTCGAGTAAATCCAATCAATACCTCTATTAGTCAAATTTATGAACCACCAACAAAAGGCAGTGGTGAATAAACTGAAGAATTCTACCAACAACTTCAGCCAGAAATTAATCAAATATCATAGGAGTCAAGATGAATTGATAATTATTAATGATTATAATGCAAATTTTGCAAACAAAGAGGAAGGAAGAGTAGTTGAAAGATATGGACATGGTGATAGAAATGAAACTGGAAAATACATGCTAAAACTTGGTAAAACCAGTGACCTGTTCATAGAAAATATCTTTTCAATAACACATGGACTTCTCCAAATGGTACGCAGAGATAAAATTGACAATATCTACAGTCAGACAATGATTGAAAAGCTCAGTGTGAGCAGCTGAAAGGAGAGCAGGGGAGTACTGTGGAACAGAACAAAAATTGTTCATATGTAAGGTTAGGGTAAAGATGAATAAAATTAAAACAAGTCCATAGGAGCCAAAATACAACCTTGAGTCTATCCCACTTGAATTTTAAGAACATCTCAAGAACAGATTTGCTTCATTAAACACTGGTGGACTGTGGGATGACATCCAGACTATTATTCACTAAAAAGCAAATGCCCTTTAATTCAACTTGATGGAGAGAAAAGATCAATGTGAATGTCAGAAAACACTTTGAAACCTGCTCTCAATCATAGAGTAGCTAAGGCAAATGGAAATAAGGATGAAATTGAGGTGCAGAATAGAAAATCTCAAAGGGCAGGTCAGGAAGACAAATCCACATATTATAATGAAATGTGTAAAGACAGAGAATTTAAAAAAAATCAAAAATGAAAATCATGCTGAGCATGTCTGCAATTGATAAAAACTCAAGAAAAAATTCAAACCTTGAGTATCAATCTTATAAAATTCTATCAACTGATACATGAAGCATTAAGTCTTAATGATTAAGGAAACATGGAAGAAGACACAGTCACTACAGCAAAAAGAACTAGTCCACAGTCCATCATTTCAAGAAATATCATAAAGTAATATGCTGAAGGAAGAATTCAAACCACATTGAAGACATTAGCCAAATTCAAGGTTCCAGAAATGATGAAACACCAAGAGAAATGTTTCAGCAGTTGGATGAAGCACTGGAAGCACTTGTCCATGTGTGTCAAGAAGGTTGGAAGACAGCTATTTGGCCATCTGCCTGGAAGAGATCCATATTTTTGCCCATTTCACAGAGTACCGACCCAATAGAAGGCTCACACTATAGAACAATATTATGGATATCATGCTCAAATAAAATTTTGCTCACATTGCCCCACAATGTTTGCAACAGTACATTGATGGGGAACTATGGGATGTTCAAGCTTAATTCAGAAAAGGACATTCAAAAAGGAGTATAAGACCTGATGTCAGATGGCTATTGAAGAGAATATCAGGTCAATGTTTTCTTTGGTTTCATTGACTATAAAAGGGCATTAAACTGTGTGGACCATAATAAACATGATTAACTTTGAGAAGAATGGGGAATCCAGAACATTTCTTTATGCTCATGAGGAACTTGTAAATGAATTAAGAGGCAGTTGTGACAATGGAAAAAGGAAATACTACATGATTTAAAATCAGCAAAGCTGTGTGTCTGCATTGTAGCTGCTTAACAACTTGTTCAATCTGTACGTTGAGAAAATTATAAGAAAAGCTGAACTATTTGAAGGAGAATGTGGGATCAGCATTGGAGGAAGGCTTATTAGAAACCTGTGGTATGCAGATACCACAACCTTGCTTGCTGAAAGCGAGGAGCAATTGAAATACTTGCTAATTAAGATCAAGCACTGTAGCCTTCAGTAAGTGTGGCAGTTACATAATCTGTCAACTTGAAAGTGGATGGAGTCTAGCCTGCCAATCAGGTTGCAGCTTTATGATCTCATTGGGAGGTATGAAGGAAAGCTCACGGAAGCCAGGTACACATAGATCTTCTGCTTTGTCTTTCTGCTGACAAGACACATGGAGCTAGCTACCCTAGAATCCGATAGCTAGAGAAGTCATGTGGAGACTCCTGCCAGTGTTGAGGTGTTTCCACTGCCACTGGATCCACAAGACTTTCTGTTCACTCTCCTGTGATCTTCCTGCATTTCAGCATCATTGCATGTATTGCTGAGTCTAAAGAGGGATTTACAGACTGATCTTGGACATATGGGATAATATTGAACTTACGGACTTGATGCGGACTTTAGCTGGGATGTTTCCTTAATATACAATTACTCTTTGATACAAAGTTCTCTCTTACACACATATGAGGGGCTCTGGATTTGTTTCTCTAGCTAATGCTGACTAACACAGTATGGATTACAGATCAATATAAAAAAATAAAAATCTTCACAACTGGGCCAATAGTCATGATAAATGGATATGATATTATGATAAATGGAGAATGAATGGGTTGAAGTTGCCAAGGATTTGCCTTGCTTAGATCCACAAGCAAAAATCACTTGATAAAGTGCAAGGGCATTGCCAAAGAGGAAGTACCTTAATGAGTGGGCTGACACTGGTTTTATCAATGGGCTCAGGCATAGAAACGATGGCAAGGCACTGAACAGTTCTTTCTTCTGTTTTTCATAGGGTGGGCATGGGTGGAAGCACCTAAAACTCAGTAGCACCCCAAAACAAGTAAACTGTCCCTCTTCCCTTTAAATAAAAAGATGGCCACAGAAGAAAAGAGATAGCAGTAGAGATATTTCTGCATTCACTGGATTTCCCATCTCTGATTATTTTTGGTGTGTCATGTTTCTATCCTAAACATTTGTAGCTGTTTATGGGCCCACCAGAAATGTATGAGAGTTCCAGTCATACCATATCCTCACTAACATTTGTTGTTTGCTGGTTTATTTTTGTTTTGTTTTTAATTGGGCTGTCATTGTTAGTTTAAGTAGATAGCTCATTGTTGTTTTGATTTACATCTCCCAGATGGCTCATGAACTTAACTGTTTTTTTAGATGTTCTTTGCAATTTGAATGGCATTGTTGGTGTACCATCTATTCATACTTTTGTCCACTTTAGAAAAATCATTTTATTGGTTGCTCTTAAAGGACTTATAGCATTCCATTAATCAATTGTATCAAGCATATTTGTACACATGTTGTCTATCATTTTCTATTTTACTGTTTATTTAAACCCTTGGTATCAACTTTTCATTTTGCTCTCCTTACTCTCTTTTCCCTCCCCATGACCTATTGATAAGTTAGAAATTATTATTGCTTTCATATTTTACACAGATTCCTGTCTCCCTTCCCCATGTTTCTGTTGTTCATCCCCCAGGGGTTGTGTGTGTGTGAGGGGGCGGTGTTATGTGTCAATTATTGTGATCAGGTTCCCCTTCCTCACGCCTTTAACCACCCTGTCCTTCTGCTATCTCTCCACCTGTTTCTGTTCCTGAATGGTTATCTGACCTGAATTCCTTGTGTCATGAACTCCTTTTTGTACCAGTGTCCATGCTGTGATCTAGCTAGAACAAAAAGACTGGACTGGGGTCATGATCATGAGGATGCTGAAAGTTCAAGAAACCATAGTAATATCGTGTGTTTCATCAGTGCCATCCTGCACTGTGGTTGACTCTTTTCTTCCTTGTGACCCTTCTGTGAGGGGATAGTCCACTGTCTACAGATGGGATTTATTTGGGTTTCTGCGACAGCCTCCCTCATTCTCCATAATGTCTTCTGGTGGGTCTCTGCTCCATCTCCCTCATTCTTGATAGTATCTTTTGTTTGTTTTGCATCTTCCGGTGACTGATACCTGATTCTGTTGACATCTCATGATTGCACAGGCTGGTGTGCTTCTACCTTGTACTTGCTTCTATGCTAGATGGTTACTTGTTTAATTTAAAGTCTATAAGACACCAGACATTGTATTTTATGCTAGCCGGGCATCATCAACTTTCTTTCCCACATTTGTTTGTGCACCCATTTTGTCTTCAACAATTGTGCCAGGAGGGTGAATGTGGTTGTGTGGTAATTACATAATCTGTTATTAATTGGTGACTTGAGAGGATTAAGAGTGATGGAATGCAGTCTAGTCTATTAATCGGATTATAGCCAATAAGGCCTGTATGAGAGTGACCCTCTCCTAAGGATTCTGGGAACTCCTATAGTTCATTCTTGAAGGTGGGAGCCACTCTCTTTCTTGATTTACTCCATGAGAGATGTTCTATGGACAAGACACATGGCACTTATCTAATATAGACCATGCCCTTGGAGATGGAGAAGCCACGTGGAGACCCATGCTATTGCTGAGATGTTTACTGAATCCATAAGATGCTCCACCCACTGACCTGTCATACCACCCTACAGTTGGCATCATTGCATGTTTTTTGTGGTTTTAAGAGGACTTTATATATTGTTAGTGAACATATGGGCTAATATCAGACTTATGGACTTGATCTGGACTGGACTGGGATTTTTTTCTCTATAGTCTCAATATTCAATTGTTCTTGTATATAAACTTCTTTCTTATACACATATGAGTTTCTATGGATTTTTTCTCTATACTACCCAGGCTAACACATTATGGTACCTTGGGAGTGGGGTACTGGAGAAAGAAATCATAAAGATAGAGAGTATATGTGTGTTTGACTTCTCCCTCATGGTAGTGTTTCTTCTTTGGCTAGCCAGAAGTCAAATATGTCCTTGTGTTTTACTGGGTTGTTTTCTGGAAGGAATATGGGAAATTAAAGTTTTGATTATTTTTGCTTAGTTGCAGTCTTTGGTTATTCTTGTGTTAAATGATGAAAACGAATGCTGCTCATATATATTTTGAGCTCAGGGAACAAAGTCACACCTTGAATTATTCATAGTTGCTTAGAGAAAACGACTGATACGAGGGCAAAATGGCTGGCAGAAGGCCTGGCTCTGGCTCGATGCTGCTAGAGGCCTGATCCCATATTTTGCATCAATAGAATAGTTAGCTAAATATTAAGATAAGATAGGAAGGATTGAACTTGACTGTTTTAAGAATTGAGTTTAGGATCTGATTCTATTCTGTACACACTGATTTTTCCTGCTTATTATAGAAGTTGATACAATATTTGATAAAAATGATTATTGAAAGTATGAAAATAGAGAGCTTGGAAGCCCACTTGCTTGGAGCCATTACCATATCGATCTTTAAATGAGTTAACACACGTCTGCAGGGAAGACTGAAGAGATAGTCCCACTCAGTGCTTTGGAGTCCTCAGGACATTTGCATTCCAAGAGACTCGTCTATCGGGCTGTTGAAAGATTAATGAAAAAGGAACTTTGAATCTTGAACTAGTGGATTTTATCAGAAGTTGGGAAAAAATCTGGACTCCTGAAGAAACTCTGTGCTCTAGGACAGAACTGTTAAAGGGCATTTGTGGGCAAACTGAAATCCTTGGTGACAACTTGGATCCACTTGTTGAGTGGCAGGGGGAGACATGCAGTTATAAAGAGATGGACTGAGGCTGGCCACTTATACCTGTGAACCTAGTTTAAGGAAATAGAGAAGATGAGAGTCGGTGGGCTGGTCTGAAGTTCATGATCTAGCACACGGGAGCTGGGCTTGTTGAGAATTTGTGATGGGGTCATGATCTATAGGCAAGGCAGCAAATGGGCACCTGGTAAGACTAAGTTAGGCAGCCTACGTTCTGTTGACCAGAACCCGACCAGATGAAGGTAAGATTTTTGAGTCTGTGAATATTAATATTTAATGTTTTAATATCTAATATTTAATAATTTTGCATATTATTGCTGACTTTATGGATGGCTGTTCCCGATTTGACTTTGCTTATGGATGCATACTGCACAAGGTTTAAACTGGAATCAAGATTATTCATGTCAAAAAACATAGTTGTCTCCTCAGAGCCCTGGATTGATGTGAGTAGAAGAGAAATTGGATACCCAAAATTTGGGGGATAAAGGAATGATGTGGTTGGTTTACAAACTTTCATAGGTGGGTGAATATATCCATATAATTACTGGGATTAAAGTGTAGGTATTACTTAATTGAAATTGTTAGGCATAGGATATTTTTGTTTTGTTCACTTATAGAATGTTATGATTAAAGGAGCATGGCACCTATTGAATTATATGCATTTTAGTCTTATCCTGTTAAATAAGATATGATTTTACTATTGCTTGTTTGAAAATTATATATGACTAAAGAGTTGTATAGAAGTGTCAAATTGACAAAGGATGTTCTATGATTACATAATCTGTTGTCGATTTAACCTTCCTAAGAGTAAAGGGGTGAGATTTATCCTGTCAATCAGATTGTAGCTTGATGACCTCATTTGCAGGTGCTATGGGGATAAATAGCTTGCTGGAGGTGGGACACTCACTCACTTCCTGCAAGACATTACTGATAATGAGCCTGATGGAGCTACACTGATGCAAACAGAGTCTCAGAGCTGGAGGAGGCTCGTGGAGACCCATACCAGTGCTGAGATGCTTCTGCCACCACTGAATCCAGAAGACTCTCCACTCACTGGGCTGTGTTCTTCCTGTATTTGGCATCATTGCATGACTGTTTATGTCTAAGGAGGAAATTTATGAACTATGAATTAATATCAGATTTATGGTCTTGATCTGAATGGGGCTGGGATATTTTATCAATATTCAATTGCTCTTTTATATAAAACTCTTTCATGCACACGAGTCTCCCTAGATTTGCTCATCTAGTCTACCCAGACTGACAAAGTGAGCATCACGGAATGCCAGCTTGTTTGCACAAATGAGTTGAGTGTGGACTTGAGCAGAGGCCCAAAGTCCATCATTTTCTCAATGTAGTGATTATATATATATATATATATACACACACACACACACACACATATATATATATATATATATATATATATATATATATATATATACACAGAGTCAACATCTCTATCTTTATGAATTGTTATCTTTATAAATGTACATCTATGGTTACACCTGTATCCATAGCTTTGCTTCCTAGATCTTTCTTCTGTCTCCTTATACCTTCCTCCTGCCCCAACATCATGCTCTGCCTTTTAGAAATTCATCTCAGCAAGACTGCTGTTGCTCCAGCACTTCTGGGATCTCTACCTCTGCCTCATTGTTGCTTTTCATTCACTAGTTGTTCCCCTGTCTATCACATGGTTTGCTCACTGCTCCTTTCCCCCACCTCCTCCTCCACCCAAGTTCTCCTGGGACTGTTGGTTCCTTTGCTTTCTTCTTGTCTTACTTCCCATACCCATCTTATGGGGTAGGCAAAGCAACAATAATGGAGACCAAGCTAAAAGAAAACAAAAAAAATTGACTAGAATGAGAAACAAACAAAAACGAAGAAGAAAACTTAGCAAAGAAACAGAAAAGGATCCAAAATTCCAGTTCTGTCCACTTTCCTTTATAACTATCTCCTCACTGATTCTGAGGTGGGGTAGGGGGCCACTAGAACTGCCACTCCTACCTTGAAGTCTATTTGGGGGAAACCTCAGGTGTTTTGTGGCTTCACTTTTCTTCCATTGCTGTTCTGCTATGTTACCTTGGTCTGCCTCATTGAGGGGTGCTCAGGACAGACATACTTTGTGTCATGTGTCCTTGATATTTTCCTTCATCACAGTATGCTCCAGCAAGAGGACATAATGTCTTGAGCTATTGTCATCCCTACAGTCCTCTCTGTGCCTTAGCAGCTCCGTGCAGGGACATCATCCTCAAGGTTTGGTATGTCAGTATGGGAGCTAGTCCCTGGCTCTCTCCATCTTTTGTGTTTTACTTTATGGACACAGCAAGCTGGCCCCTCTCCCCAAACTGTAGGTTAGTGTTGTCCTCTGTGGTAGTTGCATACTCTGGTGTCAGCTTGAGACAGCTACATGACCCCATTTGGAGGCACTACAAAGATAGATAGCTTCCTGGAGGTAAGACACAGAGACACTTCCTGCTATACAATCTTGTTGACAAGGCACAAGGAGCCAAGCTGATGGTATCTGAGCTCTGGAGCTGGAGGAGCCACATGGAGACCCACACTAGCACTGAGGTACTTTCACTGTTCCTGGATTTTTATCAGTATCAGGCTGTTTTGACTACTGTGCTTGTGTAATGTGTTTTGAGGTCAGGTGGTACAGTGTCCCCTACTTTTTTTTCCCGGTCTATGATTTTCCTGCATTCAGCATCATTGCATGAGTCTGAAGAGTAATGTATACATAAATATTGGACATATGACTAATAACAGATTTATGAACTAAATCTAGACTGGGCTGGAATGTTTTCTCATTATGCAATTGCTTTTTCATATAATGAGTTTTTATATAGAGCTCTCTTTTACACATAGATTAGTGTTTATGAATTTGTTTCTCTAGTCTTCTAACATATCCTCTGTGGCATATACTTCTATGTGTGTAGGGGCTGTGTTTGTATCATTTTTGTCCACCTTTTAATTAGATTTTTTCTTATTTAGGTCTTTCAGCATTCTATAGATTTTATTGTGTAGTTACTTGTCTACTGTGTCATTGCTAAAGATTTGTACCCTCAATCTATGGCTCTCTTCTTATTCTTTGTATGAAATCTTTTGCTATGCATATGCTTTTTATTTTTGTAGGTCTAGGGAGTCTATTTTGCCTTCTACTCTGTGTGATTACTTTCTTATAGTTACTAATATATCTATGTCTTTCAGTAGTGCTCTTAAGTTTGTCCCAGTTTCTCAGTGATGATCCTTGTAGCCCTGGGATTTACACTGAGGTCTCTGATTCATCTTGGGTTTGTTTTTATGCATAAGGCGTGGGTCACATACCAGCCTTCTGCGGAGTGAGATCCAGTTTTGCTAGCACCATTTGTTGAAGAGTTTATCTCTTTCTCATTTATTGATTTTGGGGCCTTTTTGGAAAATCAATTGCCTGTATTTGGATGCATTTCTGAGTTTTCTACTCTGTTCCATTGGTCTGTGTATCTATCACTTTATCATTATCAGGCTATTTTGACTACTGTGCTTGTGTAATGTGTTTTGAGGTGAGGTGGTACAGGGTCTCCTACTTTATGCAACTTTATTAGGAGTTCCTTGCTTATTCTAGGACTCTTCCTTTTCTATGTGAAGTTAGTAGTTTTTCTATTTCTTTAAAGAATAAAGAATGAAGTTAGCATTTGGATCAGAATTTTGTTTTAATGATTTACTACTTTGGGTAATATTGACATCTTCACAAAGTTGCCTTGCTGTTCATGAATGTAGGATATTTTCCCATTTGTGTGGATCTCTTAAAATAGTCTTCTATAAATGTCTTTGCATGGACTTTTCTCCCTCCTTCTGGTTAGGTTCATTCCTGAGCATTTTATCAGTAGTGTGGCTACTTAATTTTTTTTGGTCTTTTTCAGAGATCCCTTTATTACTATATGGTAATCCAGTTGATTTCTACTTGTTAATCTTATATCCTTCCATGTTGCCAAATAGAATAATGTCATCTTTAAAAGTGACAATTTTACTGCTTTGTCCATTATGATTTCTTTTATTGTTGAATAGTTCCGGTTAAGATTTCTACCATAATGTTGAATAAGAATGGTGATAGAAGGCATCCTTATGTGGTTTCATTTTGCAGGGCAATGCTTTCAGTTTTATCCTGTTGAATATGATGTTGGTGGTTGGTTTTTCTTATGTAACCTTTATTGTGTTGAGAAATGTTTCTCTTATCCTTAGTTTGTTGATTTTTTTGGTCAGGAATTGGGTGTTGGACATTGTCAAATGCCTTTTCAGTGTCAATTAAAGTTATTATGTGATTCTTATTTTTTGCTTTATCTGGTAGATTACATTGATATTTTAAAATGTTATACTATTTGGGGGTACTTGCTATATATCCTACTTGATCATGGTGTACTTTCTTTTTGATATATTTTTGGATTTTATTGGTCGTGATTTCATTGCATTTTGTAGTGTTTATATTCATTAAGGATAACGTTGTGTTGTTTTCTATCCTTGTATCTGCCTGGTTTTAGCATCAGGATAATGCTTGAGTCATAGAACAGGCTTGGGAGTTTGTTTTCTTGTCTATATTTTAAAATAGTCTGTGTAGACTCAATGACAGTTCCCCTCTGAATTCTTTGCAGTATTTTCTTATGAAGGTACTGGACTTTTGTGATTTGGAAGGTTTTTAGTGACTTTTCTTTTTCCTTTTTTTTTTCTTTTTGCATGGGTCTGTTGAAGTTTTCTATGTTAGTTCATGGTGATTTCAGTAGATTGTGTGTGTGTGTGTGTGTATGTGTGTGTGTGTGTGTGTTTTAGAAATCTGTCCATTTTACCTAAGTTTTAAACTTCTTGCTTTTTAATTCATCTTGTTCTGTGGTGATATCAGTCCTTTCATAGCTAATTCTTGATAGCATGCCTCCCTTCTTTATTTTCCTTTAAGTTTTCCAGCTGTTTTAAAATTTGTCAATTCTTTCAAAGAACCAGCTTCTTCTCCAGTTGATTTTTCCAATATTTTCCAGTTCATTTTTTTTACTTTAATCTTTATGATTTTTTTCTCTTGTTGGCTGTGGGTCTACTTTGTTTTTCAAGTTATGCTTGTTGAATACTAGACATTGGCTTTCGTTTTATCCTGTGTTTTTTTATCCTGTGTTTGTTTTTTCTCACGCGTTGGTTGCTGTAATTTCTCTTTTGCTGTGTCACAAATATTTGGATTTCTTTTGCTTTCATTCTCATATGCTCTAGAATATTTATTTTATTTCATCCCATATTATATATTATGCAGACATTTTTTGAGTAGTATGTAGCTCAGTTTCCATGTCATTGATTTTTTTTGGGGGGGGGAGTCCTTGTTCTTAATATCGTTGGTTTCTAGTTTTATAGAAACAAAAAAATGGGCTGTAATCTTAATGTTTTAAAAATGTATTAAAGCTTACTTTGTGTTCTAACGTGTGGCCTACTTGGGAGAAAGTTTTAAGTGAACTGGAAAAATTATATATTGTGTTGTTCCTGGGTGAAGTACTCTGCCTTGTCAATGAGTTGAGTGGTTGTGTTTATAGTTTTGTGTTTTTATTAAATTTATTTCCTGATTATCTATTTTTTCTTGATAGATATTGAATCTATATTGTATTGAAATCTCCTCTTATTATTGTCAAGCTATCTGTTTCTCTCTTCAAATCTTCAAGTTAATCTTTGATTAACTTTTTTCAAGAGCCTTTTATTATGTCTTTTTTTCCTGTTGTTCCTTTAATCATTATGTAGTGCCCTTTTTTGTTCCTCATGACATTTTTGCTGCCTTGAAATCAAGTATTAATATTTCCACTCTTAATTTTTTAATTTGGCTGCTATTAGCTTTGTAAAATTTCCTCCATCTTTTGCTTTTTAATCTATTTTTGTCTGTATGTTTAGGATATGCCTCTTGTAACCAGCATTATTGATGTGTCTTGTTTTCTAATCCAGTCTGCTTGTCTGGGGCATGCAATCCACTGACATCCATTTTCATTATTGATATGTGCATATTTGCTATCCTCATTTTGCTGTGTATATTTTGCTTTTGAAGGTTTTGTTGTTTTATTTGTTCTTCCTATATTTCTGTGTTGTTTTGAGTACTGTTTTCAATTTATTAATTTATAGGTACTGTTCCTTTCAGGTTTGTCTGCTATTGTTGATTCCCTGTCTAAAGTGTTGCCATCAGTAGCTTTTGTAATAATGGTCTTCTGCTTTACATGTTCCTTTCATTTCCACTGATCTTTAAATATGATAGAGGGTTTTTTAAATATAAGATTTGTGGTTGGTAGTTTTTTTCTCTTTCAGGATTTTTACATGTCACTCCATTATGCTCTTATCGGTGAGGCCTCTCCTTAGACATCTGAGCTGATTCTCAGTGGCTGTTGTAGGTGATTGTTCTTTTTGCCCAAGATGCTCTCAGGATTCTTTTCTTCTTGATATTGCTCAGTTTCACTACAACATTTCAAGAGGAATTTCTTGGGGGGGTCTATACTGTTTGAGGTTCTCTTAGCATAGCTATTTTATTCTCTTGTATGAGCTATGGGACATTCCCTTCTATGATAACATCTACGATTTTTTCCTGTAGATTCTTCATGTTTCTTCTTGCTCTAGTATCCCAACGAGATATAGGTTGTTCCTTTTGATGTTATCTCAAATCATTCAAAGGCTTTCTTCAGATTACTTTACATTTTGTTGATTGGTGCTCTATCCTGTTTTATTCTGAATAATTGTCTTTAAGCACATTCATTTAATTTTCCTTTTCTTTGATTCTATTTCTTAGCTCTTTGACCATGTTGTATAGTTCTGTTCTTTTTTTCCCTAGACCTCTATTTGGTGTACAGTTTTTAGGTATTCATTCCTTTCCTCCATGCATTGAAGGCACTGAAACATCATTCTCCTGAATTTTATTTCTGGTGCTTCAAGAACATCTTCTTCAGAGTAATCCTTTGGGTCTGGGTGTTTAGTAAATTGTGGCTGTTTTTCTTTACTTTTTTGTGTGTACTGTGACTTACTGCTGTCTCGGAGGCATTATGGTACAACTATTATTCATGGATGGGCTGCTTGTTGGTGTGGAAGCATTCAATGCTTGCTGGGTTACTGGTATGGCCATTGCGTTCCTTGCCTGGGGAAGTGACAGCTGAGGACTTCTTGTTGTATTGCTAGGGCATCTGCGGCTTTTCTTGCTAGGCTGCTGGGACTTCAGATGCCTTCCTTGTCAGGATGTGGGGATTCCCAGGGTCTTTCTTCCCAGGATGCAGGGATGCCTGACACCTTCATTGCCAAGTTTTTATGATATCTGAGGTCTTCCTTGCTAGGGAGTAGGACAGGCAAGTACCGTCCTTGGCAAGTTGCAGGAGTGACAGAGCCTACTTCACTGGGTCTCTGGGATGGCTGGGACATTACTTGACAGAGGATGGCCATAATCTTCATTGTTGGGTTTCAGGAATGTATGAGGTCTTCTGGTGATCCGGGAGCACCAGAGTCTACCCCAAGGGGACAAGAATTGATAAAAACAAACTTGCAAAGAGAAGGGGGAGCCCAGGCCCATTCCTTATCAGTTTTCTTGACTGAATTGTGTCATCCTTTTGTGAGTCTTAGAGATGGAGATAACCAGGACCTTTCTTGCCAGGTCCTGGGGACACTTGAGGTCTCAGTTGCTAGGAGGCAGGGATAGCTACAGTATTCCTTGCCAAAGTTTGGGGACAGCCGATGTCTTCCTTTCCAGGATACAAGGATACACAAGAGCTTCCTTGCTAGCTGACTGGTGCAGCTGATACCTTTGTGCTGGGATGTGGGAAGACATGGAGTCTTTTTCTTGGGTGAGCAGGGGTATTGAGGTCTTTCTTGTCAGGTTTTGAGGTTCCATAGGGATTTCTTTGCCAGGGCTCAGGAACAACTAAGGCCTTCTTTGATTGAGGCTTGGAACAGCTAGGAATTTCCTTATTGGGTCACAGGAGTGGCTGGGATGAACCTTGTCAGGTCCCAGAGATAGTTGATGCCTTCCTTGAGGTGGGGGAAGGTACCAGATATGGCCAGGGGTGAGGATGACCCAGACCTTCTTTGGTGGAATTCAGGGATCCCTGAGAACTCCCTTGATGGATTGCTGCTATGGGTGGGCCTTCAAGCCATGGTATTTTTTAATTGTGTCATTTGCATGCAAAAGCTGAGTAATGAGTAAGGAAAACTGAAGAAAATTTATGTCTCTGAGTGTATGTCTTAATGTTGTCAAAGAATATTGAATATACCATGGATCGTTGGGAGAATGAATTCATTTATCTATGAAGATGTATAGTGATAGTGTTTCTTAGAAGTAACATTTGTGAAACCTAATCTCATGTGCTTTTACATGAGGAAAAAGTAAAAGCTACTCAAGGGCATGCAGTGGCATTGTGGCCTCTACAATAGTCTCAAAGATGGCAATGTTGATGAAAATGACACAGCATCAGGCAATGATTCATTCTATCATATGCAGTGCTGGAACTGACTTGAAGACACTAAAAAACAATATCAAATTCCACTTTTTTTCTATGAACATGGAGTGTAGTAATAGTACCAACTGCAAAGGAGTCTGATTCAAAGACAAAGTGGGTTCTAGGTGCTTTGCTCAGGGCCTTATGCATGGTGATCATTCCGTGGTATTGTCATTAGCTGCAGAGGGGTTTGCCTCTGTTGCATGGTGATTGCAGCCACCACTGAATGAAACATTGCCCCGTGCTGTGCCATCACCATGAGTGGTTGCTGGCTAGACTTTTGTGATTTATAGACTTTAATTGGCTGTTTTTCAGAAATATATCACCAGGCATTTATTCTTGATACTTTTTTTGTTTTTGTTTTTTTGGGGGGCATCACTGCCCTCAGGTGGTGGGAGTAGGAGGCCCAGCGTTTGCTCCCTGGAGCTGGAATGGAACCTCCATCCCAGTGGGCCGCAGTCCCGCGCACAACCACTAGGCCACCAGGGCTCAGCCCTCTTCTTGATACTTTTTAAGTTGGAAGTTATACTGTTTCCTATTTAGCATTGTAGCTAAATCATTACATTGTTTTAACATCTTCTTACATGCTTACTTGCTCACTCTATACTTTTTCCCACTCTACTACAATGTCTAGAAAGCAGTCACACAAATCATTTTTAATTTATTATGCTTGTTTAAACCTTTAGCCTCTATCAGCTGTCAATCGAGAACATGCTCAATGGCATTAGCTAAACAATGTATGGCATTAGATTTAGGAAAAGAAGATCTTTGATGGGCATGAAATGTAAAACGCTAGAGTTTATAATGCTCTATGAACTTGTTTTATTAGAGGCAGGTAGCAGAAGAGAAGAATTTAGGAAATCTAATTCCATACATTCTTGGTTCTGCTTAATGATCTGCCATGGGTGAGTATGTAAAATTGGGTTATTCCCAGATGCACATATGTGTGGCAGAAAGAAAGAGCATATGGAATATATACCGTGTGTATATATACATATAGAAAAAACCCTGGCACCGCATGTGTGGATTCACATGCATATACATGCACACATTTGCACTATCAGTCTATGTATGCCTATATGTAGAAAGAGACAAATATATGTATGGATCTATATTCCCTCTGCTCTTTTTATTGTGTTACACATGTCAGAGGCAGGGAGAGTTCTGCTCTTCCTCCTCCCCACCCCCCACAAGCTGGAGGGCCATAAGGTGGGGCGGTCCCTCAGTATAATGGCAGCAGAAGGCACAGGGAGCAGACAGCTGGCAAGCTCTGCCCCAATATGCTTCCCTAAAAGAGGCGAGGAAATTTCAAAAGATGTGATGCCTGAATGGCTCACTTTGCAGAAAAACAGAGAAACCAAGGTAAAATTCCTTAGAATGTCATCTATTTTAATGGCTCCAGAATGGACCATCTTCTTATTACCACTTGGTAAACTTCCCCAGAAGTGTAGCTTTATAAACATTTCATCTTGGAAGATATCCTAGAGAAAAATGTCAACTTTTGTGAATCATAAGAGCCGTTTTCTACAAGCTTAAAAAGACTCTGCTGGTATCTCCTTGGAATTTACTTTAACAAAAATATATCGTGAAACCACTGAAACATTGGGAACATAAGAGCTTGTGGGTAGATGAGACACTGTCAAAAGCACTACTGCGGAGCTATTTTGAATGAGACATTTTGAAGAGTAATTCTACATGCTTGCCTGCCTTCTGAAACATTATTTTAATTTCACACTTTAGTGGTGATTCAGGGCCATCAGTATGAAAAAAATATTAGTAAAACACAATGTTCTTAGAGAGCATTGAAATGTGTAATAGCCATGTTTTCCTTATTAGTCTTTTTTGCCCCCTTTTCTGCACGGAGCCCTTATCTCTCCGAAGGTCTGTTATTTTTATTGTGCTAAGGCCTATTTTGTTGATTTTAAATCAGTTGTTTCCTTGCATTATATAATCCAGTTTGTTACACTGCTATAAAAATAGGAAATAATCTCCAAGTGAAAGCAAGCGGCTCTCTTCCTTGCAAGACCTTTTACTGTACCATGCAATAAGAAAACAAATGACTCCTTTTAAACTTTAAATCAAATTTAACCCCAAATTTGATTATCTACTGCACTACTTATTATTACTAGTTTGGTTTGCTTCCAACTTTAATTCTGTGTTAAATTGATTTTTATATTTTAGATCATAGTGCATCTCCTTTATGTATTTCATATTACATTATAAACATGTGACCTAGAACATTTTCTACATTATTTTAATAAGTCAGTGAATATTTTTAGCTTAACCTAGTACCTTTATTTCACAGACGAAGGAGATAAAGATACTTTAAATGGCTTAATGGAGATCACAAAACCAGTTAACTGATTAGTCAAAGTTCCTAGACTCCAATACGAATATAATATAACGTGGCAGTTACATAATCTGTCAACTTGGGAAGGGATGGAGTCTAGCCTGTCAATCAGGTCACAGTCAATGAGGCCTCTGTATGGGTTTGGCCTTCTCTTCAGTATTCTGGGCACTCCAGTCTTTCTTCCTGGAGGTGGGACACACACTTTTTGGGAGACATTCCTGATGACAAACCTGATGGAACTATGCTGAGGCAGACAGAGCTATGGAGTTGGAGAAGCTACATGGAGACCCTTGCCAGCACTGAGATGCATTTACCACCATTGGAGTCACAAGACTTTCCACTGACTGGTGCTCTTCCTGCATTCAGCCTCATTGCATGTATTGTGTGAGTTTTTGTGGAACAGTTAGTTAATATACTGGTGGTCCTTCAACTCCAGGGGACTGCGTGTCCAAGGATAAAGAAGCAGATAGGGGAGTCTGCCCTCAGGCAAGACAGGCAAAGTCGGCCTGCAGACAGCAGAGAATAGGCAGTCAGTAGGTCAGTAGTGCCAGGAGCTCAGGGAACCATGCCTCATTGGGTCTC
Source organism: Nesogale talazaci (assembly GCA_004026705.1). Lineage (NCBI taxonomy): Eukaryota > Metazoa > Chordata > Mammalia > Afrosoricida > Tenrecidae > Nesogale > Nesogale talazaci. Next base: position 35,637 of record PVJH01006986.1, read on the forward strand.
CAGATGAATGCACAGTGGAATGCTATAGGACGCGCGCATGGGGAAGTAGGTCTCTATGGAATCTCAGTGATGCAGAGGAAGGCAACACCATCCATGGATTGGCTCAGCCCACAGTAGCACAGAACACGGTTGAGGCAAATGTCTAGCTCAGGGAGCAAAACATTGGTCTGATACATCACCAGGGAGGAAGAGAGGAAATCAGTGAATTTTGAAGGAAATTTTGAACTGTAGTTTATTTTTAACCAATTCTATAAGTGATTATTTTTTTTTATTTAATTGAGTAATCAAATGACTCAGCTGTTGTATGGCTGGACTTGAGGTCTTTATAGAAGGATTCAGAGATTTTTATGAAACCTCATGCTGAAAGTAGTTTAAAATATCTTGTGTAACCAACATGGTCCTTAATATTGCAGCTTAAATGATTATCAATCATCAAATGCATAAAATATTGGCAGAAAAATGGAAGAAAATCTCAGCCTGTGACTCTTTGTTTATGACTTCCCTGTTTCTTAGTAGAACTTGATGAGTTTCCTATTCACCTAAATGGTGCTGGTGGTGATACTTGGTGGAAGAGCGGCTGTATCCATGACAGCACTGATGAAACACAATAGCTTCGGAACAAGTCTCTGTTAACCTGCATCCTGTTTTCCTGGGAAATTTATGCTTTTTTCCCTTCCTAACATATGCATATCTGAAATTCAAATTATGTGCTCCTTACCTCATGCTCTCCTCCATACCTCTAATGAGGTGGAAAAATGTACATTAATGATGGAAAGTTATTTAGTGCTGAACACAGTTAATTGCTTCTAATCACTGCTTACATCCATCTGGTTTTATGGTAGACAACAAACCTCTTCATTGGGTTTGCTCATTAGACATATTGTAAATCACAGAGATGCACTGGCATCTTGCATATTGTGCTTCTATTAGTGAGGTTGCATTTTTATATAGCCCCAATAGCAGGCATTGGGATGCAGACCCACTTGTCTATCTTCTTTAGAACAAGCAGGAGGGGACCCTGGTGACCTTGCCTCCTTACGTACACTTGGAACAAGACAGAAAGCTCTGACCCATCAAGCTCTGAATGACCACCTTGTAATTCAGGATAGTATGATACCTGTGCCATAAAATTGGACTTGTGAGAATACAAGTGATTGTCTCATTCTTTTCCACCCCCCAAATTTTTAGTTAAAAGATATATCAAAGGAAAAACATACGCACCCAAATTTTGATAGTGATTACCTCTACTATGGCATATTTACACTTTGGCTAGCACTAATGAGAATGTTATTAGTGGAGTTATGTCATTGATTTTTATCTATTAATCACACAATAGGAAAATGAAATTTGAAAGAGTGAACTGGAAATTCTGTGATAATACAAAACATTTAAAATTATACTATAATTGCCACAATGTCACGTCTACCTTTTAGGTAAATTTTGGCAATAAAATAAGAAATAATATGAAAATCTTAAGAAAAAAGGAAGTAGAGGCAGGAAAGGAGAGAGGTCATGTATCACCTTCACATCTTTTAGCACATCGTTTCTAGACTGAGTGACTCTAGAAGGAAGTTGCAAAGTCATAGATGGTACAGAATTTAGAGCTGAGTGATAATTTGCATATCATCTGCTAATATATTTTCTTATTTCATAACTGACAAAACTATAGCCCAGAAAGAGTAAGGCACTTATCTAAGGCAGGTCTGAGAGTTAGCTTTGTAGAAGAGCCAAGTATAAAGGACAGATCAGTATCATAAACCTTCACTCATGTTTGGTGCCACTGAATTGGTTCCAGTTCATTGCCAATCTCTGCATAAGAGCATGAAACACTGCCCTCCCTTACCATCCATACTCATATTTGAGCCCACTGTTAAAGTCATGTGTTAATCCATCTCAAAAAGGGATTTACTCTTTCTTGCTCACCCTTTGTTTTATCAAGCATGATGTCCTTTCCAGGGCTTGATCCTTCTTAATAACATGTCCAAAACATGTAAAATGAAGTCTCACCATTCTACTAAGGTGAATTATACAGGCATTACTTCATCTAAGACAGATTTGGTAGACCATGGAATAGGTAATATTCTTCAGTTACATCATAACTCAAATTCAACAGTTTAAAAGTCTTCCTTTGTCATTTTCCAGCTTTCACAAGTATGTTAGATACAAGGACTTGAACCAAGTACACCATAGTCTTCAAAGTGACATCTTTGCTTTTTTTTTTTTGCCTTTGCGTCAGACTGGACATCTTTGCTTTTTAACCCTTTAAAGAAGAATTGTGCAGCAGATTTCCCCCCATGCAGTATATTGTTTGATTTCTTGACTGTTGCTTCTTTAGCATTGATTGTGATCCAAATAAAATAAAATCCTTGAAAATGTTAATATTTCCTCTATTTATTGTGATATTGTAATACTGTCAATGGATCCAGTTGTAAGTAATTTTATTTTCCTTTATGCTACTCTGGTATATAACAATTGTGTTAGTCTGAATAGACTAGAGAAACAAAATCCATAAACATGTATATGCATATAAGGGAGAGATTAGATACAAGAACAACTGTACACTCAGAAAACATCCCAACCCAGTCTAGTCCAAGATCATAAGTCCGATATTAGCCCAAAACTCTGATACCAATCTGTAAGGCCTCTTCAGACTCACAAAGCACATGCAATGATGCCAGGACAATCACAGGCCAGTGGGTGCAGAGTCTTGTGTATCTAGTGGTGGTACAAGCATCTCAACACTGGCAGGGGCCTCTCTGTGACTTCTCAAGCATCTCAGCACTGGCAGGAACCTCTAAGTGGCTTTTCCAGCTTGCTAAGTGGCTTTTCCACCAGGGTAAGCTCAAGTGGCTTCTCCTTAGAGATGTCTCACAGGAAGCTTGCCTTGTGTCTTGTCAGTAGAGTGGCTCCAAGGGATTGAGTTGTGAGTCTCTCACTTCCAAGGGGGAAATACTGTGAGATTTCCCAGAATTCTCAGGGGGAAAGCCAGGCCCACACAGAGGTCCCATTGGCTAGCTCCAGATTGACAGGCTAGACTCCACCCCTACATTTCCAATCCTGAAACTGACACGTGAGTGACATGACTGGCACATCAATCTATTTGTAATCAACAAAACTCGAGTATATGTAGTGCTCTTATATTTACATATTCTACTTATGAAAGACAGGAATAGCAAGCAAGTTAGTATTGGTCTTTTTGTTTGTAAAAGTAATTTAAGTGATACAGTATATAGACCCTACTGGCTGTTTAGTAACTACTGATTCATACTGGCCTTAGAGGACAGGAAAGAGGAGTTCCTGTGAGTTTCAGAGGCTGTACATGTTTACAAAAATGCAAAGCCTCATCATTCTCCTATGGATCCACAGGTGACCTGAAATTGCAGAGCTTATGGATAGCAACCCAATACGTAGCACTCTCCACTATCAGTGATCCTTAATTTAATATGTACCCACTACCACTTAGTTTATTCCAACTTAGATTGACTCCACTGTGTATAATGTATAAACCAAACCCAAATGAAAGCTACTCTCATTGAGTCTATTCTGATTCATATTAACCTTGTATAGAGTTTTGGAGATTGTGAAGATTTATGGGATCAAATAGCTAAATTTTTCTTAGGAGGAGTAGATACAAAACAAATGCAAGCTCACTGCTATTGGCTGTGGTGCCCCTCGAGGGCTGGGGAGAGCTGCCCCTTACAGTGACTTTCCTACATGGTAAGTCTTTTTTGGAAGACGAGAAGGCCTTGTCTTTCTGTCTGCTGGTTTTGAACTTCCACCTTTGCAGTAGACAGCACAACTCATAACCACCATGCCACCAGAGCTCCCACGAATTGTGATCAGGACTTCCTGTAAATGCATAATGATTATATTTTGAGCTCAATATTTCTATTAAAACCCTGTAAGTCTTGGAAAACTTTATGGATAATCAAAGAAAGTTTATACAGTTTGAGAGTATCTTTAGGTCTGAATTAAAGATTAATAAAACTAAGATTTATTAAGTATAAAATGTATGTATGGCACATGTGATATCAGTTATTGTAAATGTCAGTTACCTAATCAGGTCAAGATGATACAGTGGAGACTAGCCTACTTCCTCAAGGTCAGTGGTTCAAACCCACCATTTCATAATTGGCAGGAGAAAGATGAAGCTGTCAATCAGAATGGACTCTGTGGTGGTGGGTTTAGTTTGTGTAGTAGGACAGAATTTTCTTACACTTCAATTTTTTGTAGTAATTATCCTCAATTAATTATTGCAATTTTCTAATATTTTAATGTCTAAATTGGATTTCTGTGGACGTCTTGCTTCTTCAGTTACCTTTGAAACTGAGCTAACAGTAAATAAAATCAATCTAGCTTAAATTTATTTTGAAATTTATTTATCTTTCAACACAGACACAATTTTGGTCTCAAAATATAGATTCAATAGAACTACATATTGATTTCAACTCATGGATTCTTGAGATGCTCTTAATTTTGGACTACTTATGCAAAACTTTTGCACTGTAGTAAAATATTAACAATCTTACTCCCATCTTTATTCTGAGAATGATTTACAATATCGACATTTAGACTATATTATAAATGTAGTATCATATATGTAAAATTTGGCAATGTAAGAGAATTTCAGAGAATAATTTTGCCCTTCTGCATTCTTTTCATACTGAACAAAATTTAATATAGTTTATTCATAACTCATCCAACTAACTAAGGATTTGATTTGATATTATGATAGAAAGAAGATGTAAGAACCTCATTTGGCAGTTTCTTTTCTCTCCTTCCACATCTTTAGCATTCAACTTGAGTGGGAAGCCAGTATGAGCGTGGTTGATCAGATGAGGGTGAAATGAAGAGTAGCCATGATTTCTATTGCTTTAATTATGCTATCCCCACGCCGTGATGGACCTTGCTCCATTTCCCTCTGGTAGACCTGACAGACTATAACTGACCTAATTGATACCAGATGACAGCTCAAATAAGGTCTAATCAAGAAGTAATCACACTAATCTAATGAGCAAGCTGTTATGATATTGGTTTATAGGAAGCTGTTTTTAATCCCACCCATTTTTCTCTTATTCTCTATAACCACTACCCAACCTCCTTTTCTGTTATTCTCAAATCAGTGTACAGAAATGGACGTTAGGAGAATGTCAGCTCCATTACCTGTTCTTTGCCTTATTAGGTTTTCATTTGCATTATTTTTGTTAACTCCTGGTTACTTGAGATATATATTTTAATATATGCAACTGAACATGTATAAGTGTAAATTAAGAAATGATACTAGGTTCTAGTTCACATATGCATGTTTTTGCGCCAAACAAAATGTGTCAGACTATGTTTTTGAGGTCGTAGATGGCTGCAGAGTAGTTCATTCAGTCACATACTTGTCTTCCTCTAACTAGAGGACCTTAAAAAAAAAGCCCAACCCAAACCAGGTTTTTAAAGGGATAAATATTGGGTCAGTAAAATTCAAGGCAAAGAAGTCAGCTCAGAAGATTGTGATGACTATATATAAACTGCTGTGGTGGCATAATGGATTTGGTGCCGTGCTGTTAACTCCAGTTCAAATCCTCTAGCAGTCCTGCTGGAGACAAATGAGGCTTTCTGGTTCTATAAAGATTGACAGTCTTGGAAACCCTGTTCTACCCTGTCCTATAAGTAAAGCAATAACTTCACTATAAGTAAAGCAATAACTTTACTATAAGTAAAGCAATAACTTCACAATTTGATAAATTTGATTAAGTTTACAGTGAACTTGTAAATTCTTTTATTAGCTCTCATGCCAGAAATTTGATTGCAGTTTTTTTATAGTTTTGCACAAATACTTTTATACTTATATCTCTTTTATCCTGAAATATTTATTCTCATATTCATTTAATTGGATTGCTAAGTTTATTTGGCGCATTGTTCTGTCAAATAAATGGGAAGGAGACAATAACTGAATCTACTTCACAGCATCTCTGGGTGCTAGGCTGCCCTCTACATCAGCTCCAACTGTGACTGCTCATGTTCTTCAGGGGTATCTCAAACTTTCCCAAAACTCCACTTTGAACATTATAATTGTATACGACAGTGGCCAGCTGGCAATTCCTTCTAGCATCAGTTTAATCTACATATTAAAATGGTTTATTTTATTGAAAGTCATTTATTTAATATTTCCTGTGCATCCACTACTCAAGTTACAAAGAAACACAAAGCATAATTATGCACATGAAATTTAAAGTACACTTGCATATGTAAACTTAAATTAAATATACTATTAATACATGAGCTAAAAAAAGGAACATAATATGACAACAAAAATGTAAGTAAAGAATAGCCCTACTCAAACTAAGAATCTCTGAGTAAGTCATATGGCAGAAATCTGACTGATGAACAGATTGTTGCAAGGTGAATTTGAAAGGGTCAGGTGAAAATAAGAATTTAGGATTTTGAAAACTGTAAGATATGAATGACAGAGGTGAATTTTAGGAATATTTAGAAAGCTCCTTTTAGTGCAAAATGAAGAACAAAATTCGGAGGCCAGGTGCTCAGGCTAGCAACAGTGATGTGTTAGGAAGATAGCATGTGTTTTTGCTGTTTGATGTATATGCTAATTTGTCTCTTTGGCCTTCTCCTCTTAAAAATAATATATCCAGTATAATCATGACAAAAACATAGAGTTGGACCTCTCAAAATTTTCAAGATTCTAAAAAACAAGGCAAATTTGAGAAAATCTCATAGCCAAGAGAAGCAAAGAAGACAATACACAGTGTTGCATCTAAATGGGATCTTAGAGCAGGAAATAATTAGATTATTATTACATTAGATAATATCTAAGGACAATAGTACAAATTATGGACTTTAGTAAATAATTTTATATCAATACTAGCTCTTTAATAGTAACAAATGTGCAATGGAATTATACATTTAGTGTACAATATTATAAAATGTTAATAGGAGAATCTAAGTGCAGTGTATATAGGACCCTTCATAATTCTTCAGTATATGCAAATTTTTCTTAGAAAATATAATTTAACTATCTTAAAAATAAAACAAAAAATCAAAATTAGCACTGAACGATGATGATTGCTGTATAGAGCAGGCAGGGCCTCATAGCCAGATTTAAGTCATGTGACTCTACACTTAATTGGTCGAGAAAGAGAATTACAATATTGACACGTGTCCCAAATAATCAAAACCAAACTCAATGCCATTGAATAGATTCTGATCATCGTTACTCTGTAGGACTCTATAGTAGACATACATATTCTAATTATATTCTAACCTACAGAAACCCTAAAGTAGAATAGAACTACTCCTTTGAGTTTCTTAGGTTGTAAATCTTTGTGGGAACCCCAAAACCTCAAATTGTTTCCTTGTAGTGACTGGCAGGTTCAAACGGCTACCTTTGCTTTAGCAGGACAACACATGGTCTACTATGTCACCAAATACTTTCCAGGTGGTACATATCCAAATACTGCATGTGTTTTGTTTTGTTTTAGGTAAATGCTGAGGATAGAAAGTTGTTATTTCAAATCATATTCTTTGGATGTTTTGAAATATATTTAAGGGCGTTCCCTTTAGTTTAACTTAGGGTTATTATTAAAAATTTTTCCTGAAAGTTGCCATTGTACAACTCCAAATTACAGCTAAAACAGATCAAACCTTCCTTAGCCCTGAAACATCATCACAGCTGTTACATTTGACATCACTGTTGCAGTCACTGTGTCAATCCATATTGTTGAGTTTCTTCAACTTTTTACTATCTACTTTATCAAAAATGATATCCTTCTCCAGGCAATGGTCTCTCCTGATAATATGTCCAAAGGACAAAATACAAAGTTTCACTATCCTTCATTCATTTGTTCTCCTGGCAGTACATGGTATTTTCAATATTCTTCAACAGCACCATAATTCAAATGTTTTAATTTTTCTGAGGCTTTCCTTCTTCATTGTCCAACTTTGACATGCATACAAGGCAATTGAAGAATGCCATGGCTTCTCTCTCAACAAAAGAACATGTTCTTTTGTCTTGGTATTCTGTGATGTTCACCCCCACCCCTCTCCGCACTGACACAATCACTGAAGACAAAATGGGTGCATAAACTAATGTGGAGACGAAATCTGATGGTGCCTGGCTATTCAAAGATATGTCATATGGAGTCTTACAGTCTTGAAGTTAAACAAGCAGCCATCTCACAGAAAAGCAACAAGTCCACAGACTGTGTCATTATGACGTGTCGATGGAATCAGGTACAAGGCATCAGAAGACCCCAAACAAATACTCATATTGTTGAGAATGAGGGGAGTTGGAGTGGAGACCTCAAATCCATCTATATACAATTGGACAACCCCTCACAAAAGGGCTACTAGGAAGGGGCAAGTCAGCCATAGTGTCATTTAGCACCAATGAAACAAACATTCCTCTAGTTCTTTAATGCTTCTTCCTCCCAGTATCATGACCCAGCTATACCTGACAAATCTAGCTAGACCAAAGCATGCACACTGGTACAGATAAGAACTCTCAACACATGAAATACAGGACATATGACCCCCTCAGGAACAATAATGGGACTAGTGATACCATGAAGATAAGGGAAAGGTGTGGGGGGGGAGAAGAAAAGGTGTAATGAATCAAATGACCCAAAGGGGAAGAACAAAACATGGGTGAAGGGAGAGAGCAATTGGTGGAAGATATGAAAAAAATAATAATTTAAAATTTATCAAGGATTCTTGAGGGTGTAAGGGTGAGGAAAGAAGGGTTAAAAAGAGGAGATGATACCAAGGACACAACCAGAAAGAAAATGTTTAGAGAATGAGGATAGCAGCATATGTACAAATGTGCTTGATACAATTGATATGTAGATTGCTATAAGAGCCCCATTAAAATGATTTTTAAAGAAAAGGAAAGAAAAGATAACATGGTTTGGGTCAGGTGCACCTTATTTCTTTAAGTGCATACTTTTTCTCTTTAATGTTTTAAAGAGGTCTTGTAGAGCATATTTGACCAATGCAATATGTTATTGGATTTCATGAAAGCTGTTTTCAGGAGCATTGATTGTGGGTTAAAGTAAAATGAAATCTTTTTTGACTTCACTCTTTTATCTGTTTATTTTGATATTACATAGTAATCCAGTTCTTCAGACTTTAGGTTTCTTTACATTGAGTTGTAATCCATACTGAAGTTCTTGATCTTCATCAGAAAGTGCCTTAAATCTTTTTGGTTTTCAGCAATCAAGGTGAAATCGTCTGCATATTGTAGATTGTTAAGGAACCATCCTGTAATTCAGTTGCTTCCTTCTTTTTCATAAAGTTCAAACTGTTGGATTGCTTTTTCAGTATAGACACTGAATAAGTATGCTAAAAGGAAACAACCCCCAACACCTTTCCTTATTTTAAACCAAGCAGTATCTCCTTGTTCTGTCTCAATGATTGCCTCTGGGTCTTTGTGCAGGTTCTACATGAGCCCAGTGAAAGGCTCTGGAATTTTCTTTATTTGTATTCCTATCCATAGTTTGTGATGAAGCACAGTTGAAGGTAGTTGCTTAGCTGATAAAACATAAGCAAACATCTTTCTGGCATTCTCAGTTTTCACTGAAAATCTATCTGACATCTGAAATGATAGCCCTCATGGTATGTCCTCTTCTGAATCTGACATGAATTTCTAGATTAGTATAGTGTTGCATTTGTTTTTAAGTAATTCAGGAAATTTATACTCTATGTAATATTAATGATTTTGTTAAATGATTTCCACAATCTGTTGAGCCATCTTTCTTTGGAATTGGCATACATATAGATCTCTTCCAATTGCTGGGCCAGTTAAATTTGAACTTATAAATTTATTGGCATAATTCAGTGAGTGCTTCCAGAACTCAGTCAATTTTTCCAAACATTTCAATTGGTGCTCCATCATTTCCTGCACACCAAGACAATTCCATCTCATAGCAAAAATACAGGACAGAGTGCAACTGCTCTTTCTGTGTTTCTGAGACTGTAACTCTTTACATGAGAAGAAAGCCTTGTATTTCTCCCAGGGAGAGGGTGATGGGATTGAACTGTTGACCTTAATGTTAGTAGCTCAACTTGTAACCCCATAAACCTATTTTGCCCATTTTTATTTCACTGCTATCCCTGAAGGCATAATAGGTTATGGATTGGGCTGCTAACCACAAGGTCAGCAGTTTGAACCCACCATGAAATGAATCTTTCAATATTTCAGGTTTAGGTTTGAACATTTTCTTCAGTTCTTTTGAGTTGTGATATTTGAAGTTTAGGTTTCCTCTTTGCTTTTCTTACTCCAGGACTTTGTGCAGATTTATTTGTGATTTGTGCTTTATTGATCATGGCAAGTTATTTAACTGTGTGGATCAAGCCAAACTAAGGATAGCCTTGAGAATAATGGGAATCTCTGGATTGATTGTGCCCATTTGAAATCACTACATGGGCTACTACCGAACAAGGGATTACTTTATGGTTTAAAATCAGGAGAGGAGTCAATCAGGGCTGTAACCTTTCATCAAACTTATTCAAACGTTTGTGGAGCAAATCATCAGAGATGCTGGATTATATGATGAAGAATGTGGAATCACAATCAGACACAGTCTTATTAACAACCTGCAATATGTGGTTGACCCCTGCTTACTGAAAGTGACTTGAAACACTTGTTGATGAAAATAAAGGATAGGCCTACTCCCACCACCAGACAGCAGTGATGCCCCCCCCCCCAACAAAAACAAAAATAACAACAAAAAAGAAAATAAAGGCTAGAAACCTTCAGTGTGGATTACACATCAGTATAAAGAAGATCAAAATCCTCCCAATTGAATCAATAGTTAGCATCATGATAATGGAAAAAAAAGATTCATGTTGTCAAGGAATTTATCTTGATGGAACCACACTCACTGCTCAGGGAAACAGTGGTCAAGTGATACCAGAAGGTTAGGAGGAAGAGGGGGAAAGAATAAAGGGGAACCAGTCTCTATGATCAATACATAGCCATACACTCCTCTGGGGGGAGGGGGAGGACAACAGAAAACATAGGAGAAGGGAGACAGCAGTTGGTGTGAGAGATAAAAATAATAACAATGTATCAGGGGGCTATGTGGTTGGGGGTGGAAAAGAACTGATACCAAGGGTTCATTAAAAAGTAAATGTCTAGAAAAGGATAAAGGTAACATATGTACAAACTTGCCTGATTTGATTGATGCATAAATTGTGGTAAGAGTTGTATGAGCCCTCAATAAAATGGTTTGAATATGAAGAAAAGATCATTGCATTGCATTGAATAAATCTGCTACACAAGACCCCTTTAAAGTGTTGAAAGGCAAGCAGGTTACATTCAGGATTAAGGTGTGCCTAAGCAAAGCCATATTTTCAATGGCCTCATATGCAATTGGTCATTGAACAAGGAAGGCCCACGAAAAAATGGATGCATCTGAATGGTGGTGCTAGACAAGAATATTGAAAGTATATGGACTGCAAAAATAACCAGTAAATCTGTTCAAAGAAGTACAGCTAGAATGCTCCCCAGAGGCAAGGATGGTGAGGCTTTGTCTCACGTACTTTAGACATGTTGTCAAGAGACACCAGTCTCAGAAAAGACCGTCATGCTCGGTAAAGTAGAAGGCAGCAAAAAAAGGAGGAACATCCTAGACTAAACAGATTGACACAGTGGTTGCCTCAATGAGTCCAAACAGACAAACAACTGTGAGGATGATTCAGGACTGAGCAATAGTTTGTTTTGTTTTCCATTGGGTAGCTATCAGTCAGAACTGACTCAGCAGCCCCTAACAACCACAGCAACAACACAAATCATGTTTCCTACCTTATGGGCAAAATGTTCATATAGTATCAAATTTAACACTAATGTCCAGTAAGAGTATAGCATATATTTTAAGAAATAACCTTCAGTCCACTTTCCTCCCAACTATTGCTTTCCTTTTATCTTAATTTTCTAATTAATTTCAATTGATCTCATGGTACTATGAGACACAGTATATGCCTGCATTAAGCTTCACTGTTGATTACTTGAAAGTGAAATGGTAGCCTATGAGCTGGAAGGGAAGTAGAAGGACATCAGAAACTAACCTTTCTTATTTAGCTTAACTAGGTCCCTTGCAGGAACTGCCACTAGTTGTCTTTTCTAGTCTAGGAGAAGCCAGACATGCTGGAATAGTATTGCTTCTAAACATTTGCTGACTTCCAAAGAGACCTCACCTCTTTGGGGATATACATACGCCTTAGAGTTGAATGCACCCATAGGATTCACGCTTCCCTGACTCTGGGGTTCCCTTTAGGCTTTACCAGATGGAAAACTAGCACCTCAGAGTCAGGGAGGTGGTGAGCTAACAGGTTTTATCGACAGATGGAGGACCCCAAGTGTGAATGAAAACAGCTTCAGCTCTAAACGGAAAAAAAAAAATGAAACCAATCTATGTAAGCAAATACCCATATCAAACCAATTATTCAAAGGAATTGTTTCAGTAGGTACCTCAGTGACTCCACATAAGAGATAGCTACCTTTTCATTGATTTGTGAACTCTTTTGAATAGATGATACTTAATGGAGAAATAATGTTGTTTTCTGTCTTAAGAGTATGCTAAGGTAGTGTGAAGAGTCCCCTTTTGTTATTTTTGTTAGTGGATTTTGTTAGTGGATTTGTTAATTGGCAATTTGGGGCAAACAAAAATCTAAACTAATAAATTCACCATGAATAAACTCTAGACTAAGAAATTCACCATGCATTGTTTAGGTAATAAATATATCTCAACTTTCATGGTTTATCTGAATGTTAATATACATATATGTGTAGGAATTGGGTCAGATAAATAGGTCCCTGATCCATTTCCCATGAATAAAAAATGAAGTTATACAGTGTTTATGTATGGTTAAAATAAAATCTAGATTGATCCCTACACAAGACTTTTAATTATTTACTTTTCTATCTCCATAAATACTCATAATCATCAAAAAGGATATTTTTCATACTTTTTATTGTTAAATAATTGCACAACCTCACTAATATGACTATAAAACATATAAAATTATTTGGCTAACATCCTGTATTTATACTATTCAATGTGAAAAGTGTTTAGTTACTAAGCCTATGTTGTGTTTTCAATTCAAAAGAAAGTGAGATATCTGTGTCTATAATGCATGATAATAACCACAATTTTACATTTACCTAGGACCTTAGTCATCATAAAAACTTTCATCAAATATTTACTGAAGATCACTTATTTTGGGGATATATAAACTTTGCATATAAATATGCTTCAGATTACCAAAAAGGAAATTCCAGCAAAATTTAAAAGAAATTCCAGCTTAGATTGAATAATTTACAGAAGAATTACATTTTACTTTTCCTCTTTGTTTCAGAAGAATATGTTTTATTTTAAAATATATTTTTCACCTGTGAAAATGCATCCATCAGTATGTGGGGATAATATATATTTGTGGAGAATGCTCTGATTTAATTGAAATCTTAATTGTATCATACTAACAGTAGCACAGGCAGACCTTAAAGTTAGAATTTTTCTGTAAAACTGAAATTAAAATTCTTAAAGTTGATTTTCTACTCTAGTTATCATGCATTTTCTTCCTGACATAGAGAACATAGCATTTATTCAGCAAAGTTGAAAAGGATGCCAAAGACAGAGTGATCTTCGAGGTGGCAGAGCAGCTTAACAGTCACGGGACCCTCCTGTGTGAGCGACAACACTGTATTGGTCATAATGGTGTACAGTCTGCCATCTGTCTGCTAAAACAACTCAGTGTGCTAAGTGTCATTGACAGGGAGATGGGCAAACTGCCTTTGGGGGTGTGGGTGGGGCTCTGGCTTACCCTTTCTCAAAGTCTGGCAAACTTTCAAAGACATTTTCTCCTGTATACAATATCATCTATTTGTCTGTTTCACTATTTTCTGTATCTTGGAGGATGTGCAACATTCTTTGAAAAAGGAACAACCATTAACCAATTCCAATTACCTAGAAAAAGGGGTCATAGATGCTTAAATCCTTAAATTAGGTCATGTAAAAACTCACTCACTCACTCATTCACTCACTCACTCACTCACTCCCTCACTCACTCACTGCCATTGAAGCAATTCTGACTCATACTGACCTTATAGCAGAGAGGAGAACTGCCCCAGTGAGTTTTCAGTTCTTTACATTCATATGGGAGCAGAAAACCTTCTCTTTTCTCCCATGTTCAAGTAAAAGTGTCCTGTATTTATAGCCAAATTGTACCAGATACTAGAAGAACAGCTGATCAGGAATGAAAACTAATGGCATGATGTTTCTAGTGATTATTGCCAAGTATCAAGGATGGTGAGCTCAGCGGTAAGATAAAAGCAGTCACACCCAGCTGCTCACTTACAAAGTAATATGCATGTGTACTTAGTCTCTAAACACAGGATTAGGAAACAGATGTATTGAATACGTGTATATCCCTATATGTCTGCTCTTTCCTCAACCTTAACTTGTAGGTTTGAGGTTTCTTCCCCAAAGAACATTATTGAGTTATAATGTACATGCCTCTAGTACATTCACCTATTTTGAGGATAAAATATATTATGGCATATTACTTTAAGTAGGCAATACTCTTCATTTTTTTAAATAGTTGATGCTATTTTAGTTTGGATTGTGCTACTCTGATTTCTACTTGCTGGATAAACTAAGTAATTGCTGAGGCAGTTTTATAATAATTGGAAATTAGTACAAAGAAAACTTTAGATCCAAAAATAATAGAAAAGTCCGATGACAGAATATTATCCACAAGCGTTTACTTCTAAAAGTCATGTACAAGTTGTATTTCCTTTAAAATATATGCGAGGTTTCTTTAGTTTTATAACTTGAGTTATTCATTATATGTCCTGTTTCCATTAGATCAGTAAACTAAGCCATGATAAATGGGTAGTGTAGAAATTATATCCCAGGATCACTGGTGGTGCAGTGATTTAAGTTTTGGTAGTGCCATGTGAAAGGTCAGCTGTTCAAACTCACCATCCCCGGCGTCGGAAAAGGACGTGACACTCTGCTTCCATAAAGATCTACACCTTGCAATCCCTCTGGAGATGTTCTAACCCCTTTACATGATCTCTATGACTTGAAATTGACTGACTTGCAGTGAGTAGAATGCATATATAATTGTTTTAATGCCTGTTGGAGTTTCATATTAAAAATATCTTTTTAAAATGCTATGTGGAATCTCAGTTTACAGAATCTGTATCCTAGGCAACTATAAAACTTTCTAAGGAATATGCCAAATTGACAGCTGCTTTAGTTACTACCAAAGAACAAATCTTTTTCACCTTGGCATCTGGGCTTTCCATTTGTTGGACAAAGAAAGCAAAATTTCAGCATTGTCTTTAGCCATCCAATAACTGCCAGTGGGCAAGGCCATTGGGAATACCAGTAAAGGGCAGGTTCTTGTTAAATGCCCCAGCAGACCATTTTTTGACTGCTAAATTTAATTTTTTAGTTTAAATTTTTTTGATAATTCATATTGAAAATATTCATTTTCCTGAGAATTCTTGATATTGCTAAGGCAGTTTTACTTTGTACACATAGCATCATAGAATCAGAATTGACAATACCAAACAACAACAACAGCAAACTTGATGGGAAGCTAGATTATAATTTTAAAAATTATTATTACGTAAAACTTGAAAAAAAACCTTGAGGTAAATTGTGGGATGAAATTTTTTTGTTTTGGGGCATCACTGCTCTCCGGTGGTGGGAGTAGGAGGTCCAGCCCCACTGCTGGAACTGAACCTCCATCCCAGTGGGCCGCAGTCCCGCGCACAACCACCACGCCACTGGGGCTCAGCCCTGTGGGATGAAATTTTAAAGAACAATTTATACATGCATGAAATTAAGCTATTTTTAGAAATTATATACTAGAGACTTCAAATGAAAAAAATCCATAATTATTAAATCAATATTTTGGTACACTTATTGAAGCTCCCTCCTATGTGAATGGATACTCTAGAACAGGTAAAAAAAATTAAAGATATTTGTTTCCCCAAGTTAATGCCTACTGAAGAATATCTGCAGAAGGGGAAGTTTTCAGAGTCAGGTGGAATATATGACCTCTTATTAGTGATCAAACATCATGTTTTCACCAGAAAACCATGGTGTCATGGGCTTAGGAACAAATGGATCATGATTGCAGAGAGAAACACTCTGCAGAGCATTAATATCCTGGCATGCCTTTATCAAGGCTGGCCTGGTTAATGTACTGCATGAGTTTAATTGGACATAAGCTGTTCAGTGGTTTTCAGGATTCCTTTGATCCATTCCTAAATAAGTAACAATTTGAGGGCTGAGCCCTGTGGCATAGTGGTTGTGTGCGGGACTGTGGCCCACTGGGTTGGTGGTTCAAATCCAGCAGCAGCTCTCCAGGAGCAAGGCTGGGCCTCGTACTCCCACCAAAGGGCAGTGATCCCCTCCAAAAAAATGAAAAATAAGTAACAATTTGGGTCCTAAGCACTTTAAAAATTCCACTGCTTATCAAACTAATTCAGAGATAGATGTCCTTTAGTCATGAAACTAGTCTCAGGGAACAAAAGCGTCTTTAGGATGTACAACTCTTTTTTTACATGGCATATTCTCAAACTCTCTAAATAAATATCATTTCTCTCTTGTTCACTACTGCATTTCTGTCATACATATTGTCTTCTCAGCGAGGTGAACTCTCTAATGCCGGTCCCATCAGTCTTTACTGATTGCAATTTAAATAAACTGTAGATTCAATATATGTTGTTGAGTAAATGCAAAAAAATTGCTTGATTTTTATTTTGTATTTTGTCTCTTTTTCACCTAATTTTTGCTCATCATTTATTCTCAGTAAAATAGTATACTACATGCTTGATATTTGAATGATTACGAATGGTCATATAATAATGATATGAATTTGAGATATTTTTAAACTTATAATTATTTAAATATTGTATTGTGCAAGTAGAAGTTGATTAAAAGTACTCCATATATTAAATTAAAGGAATATTTTCCAGATACTTTTAAGTGCTTAAACCAAATGGGAATGTAAAAGGGAAAAGTTAGTGTTGCCTTTAGGAAAAAGAAAGCATCTTGACTTGTGCAAAGTAGCTAGCAATTGAGTCTTTCAAACATACTTATTTAACACAATTTTAAATAGATTAAGATGCGATTATGTGACTCAATTGAACCTCAGCACTGCCATTCCTAAGGACTTGTATAATATCATAGGAAATGATCACAGCATATGCTAAGCAGTGAGCTAAACACTTGACATGCATTATGTCACTTAGTTAATATAGTGCACGTCTATAAAAGCCTTTTCTTGTGGGAGAGAGTAGGAAACCCAAACCAAACTCACTGCCATTATGTCATGCAGACTCACAGCAACCCTAAGGACAGTAGAGCTGTCCTAAATGGAAGAAGATGTGAAAGAGACAGGGAACGTCTACCCCAGTCACAATAATACTTATATCATCACCGATGTTTATATATATATATATCCATATATATATATACTTATGAGTAGATGTGTGTGTGAATAGGTAGATGATAGATAAATAGATAGATAGATAAAAGATAGAGACACAGACAGACCAGATCACACAGGACCTTGAAGATGATGTACAGACTTCATAGTGTATTCTAGTGTAACAAGGAGAAATTTAAATGTTTTAGACAAAGGTATGGCATGATATTTGCTTTGCTATGTAAATGAACGATATACCAAAGTGGATAAGGAGGGATTTAGAGAGACCAGTTAGGGGGCTCTTGAAATAGTCAGTGGGAGAGATGAGAATTGAGTTCAGGGCAGTGATAATGTAAGCAATGAGGTGTGAGGCTTGTTATGTCAATAGTTAGTTACTGTCAATAGGGCTTTTGAGATGTTGTACAGGCAGTGTAGTGAGGATAAGAAAAGAGTTAAATATAGTTACAAGGTTTTGCTTATGATTTTCAGGGTACATTAGGGGTAATATTGCTAACAAAATAGTGAGATAATGGGAAATAAGGACTTATTTATTAGCAGAGGGAAATTGAGTGTTGGGAAGTTTGAGCACAGAAAATATAGAACTTTCTCCTTGGGGGAGAGGTCCATGCTGGAGCTATCAAATTGGGGAATCTGTTGCATAGTAATGGTGAGACAGGATGAGGTCACTTAGAGTGTAATCCAGAGATGAGGTAGGTGGAGGAGTGAGTTCTGGAGTACCAACAGCACAAAAGGTTAAACAAAGAGAAGTCAGCAAAGACAATTGAGAGCGAGTAGTCAATGAAAGAAGAAAATCTATTTTGTAGAAGGAAGTGAAAAAATGTTGAAAGAAAAATTTCAATCATATTGATTATGGAAAGAAGTTTATTGTGTTAGTCCAGATAGAATAGAGAAACAAATCCAGGAAGACTTTATACATGAGCCATTGAATATTGAGAAAACTTCCCAGCCCAGTCCAGATCAAGTCCATAAGTCCAATATTAGTCCATAGGTCTGATACCAATCTATAAATTTCTCTTCAGACTCACAAAAAATTCAGGAAGATCACAGGCCAGTGGATGGATGTCTTGTGAATCCAGTGGCAGTGGAAACATTTCATCACTGGCAGGGATTTCCAAATGCTTCTGCAGCTCCCAGGCTCTAGCATCACTCCATGTAGATTATCAGCAGGGAAGACAAAACAGAGAGGGTGTCTGCCCTCCAGTGAGTTCCTTATCTCCTTAGTGCCTCCAAATGAGGTCATCAAGCTGTGACCTGATTGACAGGCTAAATTCCACCCCTTCACTCTTAAGTCTCAAATTGGCAACAGATTCTGTAACTACCATATATATCCTTGGTGTTGTTGACAGGAGTGGTTGCAATGCAATAATGAACACCAGG
The DNA here is from genome assembly GCA_004026705.1 of Nesogale talazaci. Taxonomy (NCBI): domain Eukaryota; kingdom Metazoa; phylum Chordata; class Mammalia; order Afrosoricida; family Tenrecidae; genus Nesogale; species Nesogale talazaci. The sequence continues at coordinate 54,483 of PVJH01006986.1, forward strand.
TTGGAGAATTTTCAAGATAAATAAAAGATAAATAAATTGTTTAATTGTTTGTTTAATAGGGATCAGATAAATAGGAAAACAACTGAAGGGAGATGTCAGCTATGATAAAGATTTATTTTTTTTAAAGAGAGATATTGGAGAATATGCATGTGACAATGGGGGTGATACATCAGGGCTAGGTTTTTGAGTTTAAGAGGAGGATCACATTGTCATATTTTTATTAGTCTAAATGGATGACCCCTGTGTCTGGAGGTAGTTTTCTCTTGACATCTTCATTAGAAACAATAGCATTGAATATGACTTGCTTCAGATTCCATCTTTAGAACAAGCATAAATTATTTCTCAGGGTCTGTTCTGCCTTATACAAATTCCAGAAAACTAGGCATGTGGCAGAAGGGATAGGCCTGCCAAACAGTGTATCTGGTCCTGTATGATGGATTGGTGGATTTTGATGAATGGCCTATGCCACACAGAATCATTAGAACTGATTCATCCTGGCAAGATTAATTGTATTAGATTGTACAGACATATTTCAAGAGGGAATCATTTCTGTTTATCTATCTTCTGTCCATCAGAGGGGGATCTCTTACTGCCTGTCATAATCCATAAAGAAGAACAAATGTTTTCATAACTATCAAGGATGCTTTCAACAATTTTCTGTTTCTTTTGTATCCTGACAACCAAAGAAGATACATAAGTTTTCCTTTTCGGTTGTTAATCCATCCTTATAAGGAAGTAAAAAAAAAATAAAAAATAAATAAAAAGATAAGGAAGTACTGTTTAAAAGTACAAAATAAAATGAAAATTTCTAAATAACAAGGAGCATCATGGAAAAATTATTATACTGTAAGTATTTGTAGATATTTTTGTTCAGGACTCAAGTGATAACTTCTCCAGGTTTAGAGATCAAATTGTGTTCATTGTATAGCTCCATTCTCAGCACAAGGCCAAAGGCATAAATACAATCAACCAAATTCAATACCATCAATTTGATTACAATTCATAGCCACTCTATGTAACAGAGCCGATTTCAAAGGCTGTACATTAAATCCCCAATAAATATGAAAGTTGATTTATGAGATAACTACATAGCAATATTTTAATCTTAATGAGAAATTACAAAAGAAAACCCAGAGAGAAGTTTTCTTTGAGTGAGTTCCTTTTCATGGTGACACAGAGGCACAGATGGGAAGCTTTCACCATCATACTTTGGATGTGTTGTTAGGAGAGACTAGTCCCTGGAGAAAGACATCATGTTTTGTAGAATGGAATGGTGGTGAAAAAGAGTAAGGCCCTTAAGAAGATGGATGACATAGTGGCTCCATTGTTGGGCTCAAACTAGGATTGCCCAGGACTGTGTGGTCTTTCCTTCTGTTGTGCATAGGACTGCTGTGGGTAAGAGCTGACTTGGTGACTCCCAACAACAATAGCATGAGTCAGGAGAAGCCTCCCTTGAACTTGACTGGTTGGGTTAATCCAGGTTGACTAGAGAAACAAATCCAGAAACATGAACATGTGTATAAGAAAGAGTTTTATATAAATACATGAGCAATAGAATATTGAGAAAATATCCCATCCTGGTCCAGATCAAGGCTGTAAGTCTGATATTAGCCCATGGGTCTGATACCAGTCTATAAATTCCTCTTTAGACTCACAAAAAAAACATGAAATGACGCCAAATGCAGGAAGATCACAGGCCAGTGGGAGGATAGTCTTGTGGATCCAGTGGCAGTGGAAACATCTCAGCACTGGCAGGGTCTCCAACTGGCTCTTGCAGCTCCAGGGCTCCAGCAGAGTTCCATGTGTCTTGTCAGCAGGGAAGAGAAAACAGAGAGTGTGTCTGTCCTCCAATAAGCTGGTTATCTCCTTTGTATTTCCAAATGAGGTCATCAAGTTGTGACCTGACTGACAGGCCAAACTCCACACCTTAGCAGGTTGACAGATTATATAAGTACCATGCTGGACTTACCTACTTATACAATTTCGTAGGCCATTTCTTAATGTAAACCTCTTTCCATATACAAACACATACAAGCATCACTGATGCTTCTTTGGAGAACTCAGTCTTATACTTTTGGTAACAGGAATGCTTTCAGAGAGAAAAGATTGTAAACAGGAAATTTCACAATTAGTTTTCAGGTCTAATTAGGCCAAAAGGCATTGAGAACTCTGCCTTTATTTCTGTAAGTGGGGATACATCTTTTACTTTAAGAGGACACTGACTCCAAGACATGAATGCAGCATACTGGCATGAAGCAGGGAACCAACAGAGAGGTATGAGGACTTGCCCCAATCCCAACTACGTGGACAAACCATCCTCCCTGCAGAAGAATTCACTTCAGAGGACAGCGATGAAGCTAAGTTCAGGGAGAGGAGCCTGTCTGATCAGAGCACACAGGAGGAAATGAAGGAGAGGAAGAAAGAGGGGAACACCTCCTGGCACACCAAGTCCTGAGGATGATATTCCTTCTCAGAGCAGCCAAAGCACAAAGAGGACCATAGGGCTGGCCACAGTAGGAGACATGGCATATCTCACTGACTCATAGTGTACGGGGGACAACACTGGAGGCATGGTGTGGGAGTTACACCTGATCTGACCACATTGAGGTGAAACATTAAGGGTGTGCAACAGAACAGCAAGGGGTATATAGCAACGAATTCCCCAAGGAATGCCAAAAATAGACTGTGGAGCCAGGGAATGGCATCCCATCAGATTCAACCAGAAAAACTCTCCTAAAGGTCAACAAACAGACCTTGAACTATTTACTGGCTTTTTTTGGTCTTTGATTGTTGTTGTTGTTGTGTTTTGTTTTCTTTTGTGGCTTTTTTTTGCTCTGTCTTGTTTTCTTGGGCATAATATTATCTCTGCAGGTCTATTTAGATAGGTAGGATAAACAATCCGGAAGGGAAAACAATGGGACTGATGGTTCCCAGGGGACATGGGAGAGGGGGAGGCAGCAGAAAGGAAGTGGGTGTTTACAAATCCACAGACAACAAAACAACAAGTGATCCAAAATTGATGGTGAAAAGGGCGTAGGAGGCCTTGTAAGACTTGATCAAGGGCAATGTAATTGAGAGGAATCACTGAAACCCAAATGAAGGCTGAACATGATAGTGGGGCAAGAGGAAAGTAAAAGGAAATAGGAGAAGGAACAAGGAGGCAAAGGGCATTTATAGAGCTCTAAATAGAGGAATGTGAAGATGTAAATTTATTTATATATGATGATACAGATATAAAGCTATGTGCATATATTTATAGGTTTAGTATTAAGGTAACAAATGCACAGTGGGCCTCTACTCAAGTGTGCCCTCAATGCAAGAACACTGTTCTGTTAACCTGATATTTTGTGATGCTCACCTTCGCAATGCAATCGCTGGAGAAAAGTGGGTGCATAAGCAAATGTGATGAAGAAAGTTGATGGTGCCCTGCTATCAAAAGATATAGTTTCTGGGGTCTTAAAGGCTTGAGCATAAATAAGTGGCTATCTAGATGAGATGCAACAAAGTTCATATGGAAGAAGCACACCAGCCTGTGTGATCACTAGGTGTTCATAAGATCAGGTATCAAGCATCAAAGAACAAAAAAATCATATCTTTGTGAATGAGGGAGAGTATGGAGTGGAGATCTAAAATCCATCCTTAAGGAATTGGACATCTCCTTACAGAAGGGTCTCAAAGAGGATATGATCCAGTCAGGGTGCAGGATAGCACCATGAAACATACAACATTCCTCTAGTTCTTTAAGACTTCTCCCCCCCTTCCCTGCACTATTATAATCCCAATTCTACCTTAAAAAAATCCAGTTAGACCAGAGGATTTACACTGGTACGTATCAGAGCTGGAAACACAGGGAATGCAGGACAGATGAACTCCTCAGGACCAACATTGAAAGTAGTCATACCTGGAAGGTAATGGGAAGGTCAGGGAGAAAAGGGGAACCGATCACAATGATCTGCATATAACCCTCTCTCTGGGGGACAACAGAAAAGTGGGTGATGGGAGACATTGGACAGTGTAAAACATGACAAAATAATAGCAATTTACAAATGATCAAGAGTTCATGAGGGAGGCGGGGAGAAAATGAAGGCTTGATACCATGGACTCAAGTAGTAAGAAAATGTTTTGAGAATGATAATGACAACAAATATATGAATATGTTTGACACAATGAATGGATCTATGGATTGTAAGAAGAGTTATATTATCCCCAAGAAGATTTTTTTTAAAAAGAGGGCATTGATATGAATTGGCAGAATTAATGCCCCAAATATCACAGCCAATAGATGAAGTATGGGTGATAAGTGAAGTTCTCAGTGATTGTGTGTTTGCTACCTTTCTATAATTTAGTAAAGATGAGAAGTATAGAGAAACCCTTTGGTATGTCTTGTAATAGACAAACTAGTCAATAAAACAGATAGTCTCAGAGTTTTTAAAGCTTGGTTCTGGAGCATATACCTGACCTCAACTCTTCTGCTTGTGCTATGAAATAAAATCTTATCTCTAATAGCAACAGAACAGATATTGCTGAAAGTCCAACCCAGAATTTTATCAGAGAAGTAGCTGAATTAAAATGCCAGTTTAATTCCCAATCTATAAAGTTGTCTGATGTTCAAGTGAGACACTGATTGGAAAGAAACTAGACTGTGAAATTCCGGATGGGATCAATTGGCCAACAATCCAGAAGATAGAGGCATTGACTCCCTAGATTTTATTGAGCCACACCAGCCATCAGCACAACCTTCCCAACTGAAGAGATTTAATCCATTGTCATTAAAAATATTATTCCACCCACCAACCACCCTGGAGGACATTATCCCAACTATGCCTTCTGGCACGGTAATTGGGGATTTATCTAGAACATTGCTTGAGGCAAGTGCCTCATAAGCTAACGTTTCAGGTTCCCAGGAGGAAGGAATTAATATAGTCTCTATGCCTATAGCTAGGCTTTAGTCAAAGAGAATCCCTACTTTTTAAGTTCACACTATGTCCCAGGAAGATGTGTCTCTGCCCTCTTGTTCTGGAAAGCTGGAGACATAGCATTGATTCAATTGAACTGGAAGTTAAAAATGCCTCATGGCCATTTTGGTTTCATGCTTCTGTATTAACACACAAAGAAGAGTATTACTGTATTGCATGGGGTGATTAATCCTTATTACCAAGAGGGAATTAGATTAGTGTTGCATATATTGGTAAAAAAGAACAGGTCTAGAATCCAGGAGACTGCATATTTTATCACTTAGTAAAACACTATGGTTATAATGAGTGGTTATGTAAAGCACCTCAATTCTGATGTCACTACAAATAGCCCAGACTCTTCAGCAACAAAGGTTTGTGTTACCTGACCAGCTGAGATACTCAGTGAGTGCAAAGGAAATACTGAATATATAGTGGAGAAGATAATTCTAAATACCATCTATAGTCATATGACCAGCTGCAGAAACAAGGACTGTAATTGTTATGATTAATTCATATTTGTATATAGCACACTCTATTTTATTTTGTTTACTTATGGAAAAATAAGATGAAAATGAGTTTAGGGTGTTTTCAGTTGTACATGTGTTTGTTACAGCATATTAGGCACAACTATGGTTTTATTATTATCCTTGGTGATTACATATAATGGAAGGGTTGTGTTCAGGTATAAAGTTAGGGATTGTGTTGACTAGACATATCTGTAAAGTTGGGGTGGAGCCCAACCTATTAGTCAGGTCACAGCTTGATGATACCTCTTTGGGGATGTGGATCAATGTTTAAGTGCCTTTTCTATAACCAGCAAGTTGTATACTCACTTAAATAACTTTTATGAATTCTTTTATAAATGTTATTTCTGTGATGTACTAAAAGTTAATAGTGGGGCTTCCTTAACCTTAGGAATGCATGTCACATTTTTGAGCTGTATCAGATATCTTGACATAAAAGTTAAAAGGAGAGGTATTGTAATTTCATTAATAGGTGTATTGATATTAAACCAGTCTTTTTAAAAGAGCTAAAATAAAATGACACCATTGAGATATCTGAGATTGTGCTAATGAATATTTTTTCTGCATAATAACCAAGTTACAATTTTTATTGAATCCTTTGTTGATGACACTGGAAAATCCTGGCTTCTACCTTCAGTCTGGCTGGACATCCTTGAGCCAAGGAACCATCTGTCTTTGTTGCTTCAAGTGTTTTTTTGGCTGGTTATGAGACCAAATGACCTCTGAAAAACCTTCTCTGCTACGACTGTTTCATTAGGGAGCAGCATGTATGCTCATAAAGTTGTATTGCACTGTCGCCACTAGATTCTTCAAGTAAACTGGCTATAAAAATAGATCCCATGAGTCAGTGGAATAGAAAAATCTCAGTGATCACAAAGTTCTCATTAATCTGTATCAGTGAGGTGGAAGAAGAGACAGGACTGGTATTGGTCTTTGTGCAAAATTAGAGCTAAAATCCACACACACAAAGAAATTAGAAATAGATAATTATTCAGAAGTCCAATTTTTAAGAATATAGAACCTTTACAACCACTTCAGTTATGAATGTAAATATGGGTTGCTTGTGTTCTGATACATTCAAAGTCAAATATGTATATGAGTTGAATTTAAAATCTCTGGATCTAAAACTGAGGACTGAAAGTTGTTAGGAGTAGCTGTTGATTTATTTACATACTTTAACATATCTGATGATATTTGAGTGCCTGAACTGTATAAGCAAGTGATCAGAAGGATATTTTCCAATTGTGTTAACTGGTCACAATTGAAATTAGAATTGAATATCTGATATTAAAAATGAGACGAGAAGAAGTTATGAGAAATAGTGTCATCTTTTAGAGTTGGAGATTTTAGTGTAGAGATTGAATGCTTATTGTAAAGATTGAATGCTTACTTTTGAAGTCAGTGTACTTACCACATTACATTTTAACCAGCGACACATGAGAATTCTAAAGTCTCCTCACCCTCACCATCATTTGTTATTTTCTGTTTTGTTTTGTTTGATTTGATTTGATTTGATGTGTGTGTTTTAATTTTGCTGTAATTTCTAGGTTATGTTGTCTCATTGTTGTTTCGATTTGTGTCTGCTTAATAGCTAATGATCATGAGAATTCTTTTTCTTAAAATTTTTTTTATTGTGACTTTGTTCTTGTAAGTTTCCAACAAGTTGCATCCGTAGTGACCCTATACACAACAGAATGAAGTACTACATGGTCATGAGTCATCCTTACAGTTGTTCCTGCCTAAGCCAATTGTTGTAAGCATTGTATCAAACCATCTTACCTAGGGCCTTTCTTTTTGTCCCCTGCGCCTCCACACTACCAACAATGTTGTTGGCAGATGTCATCGATTCAGTTCTAATCAGTAACAGCCTTACGTACAACAAAACTGAACAATGCTGGGTCCTGCACCATTCTCAATATTGTTCCTCTGCCTGAGTCCATTGTGGCAACCAGGATGTCAGACTATCTTGAGGGGCGTCCTCTCTTTTCACTTCATTCTATCTAACATAATGTCCCACTCCAGTGGTCACTCTCTTGACATGTCCAAAGAATGAAAGACTGTCTCCCAATTCTTGCCTCAAGAAACCCTAAAGTCGTACTTCTTCTGAGACAGATCAATTTGTCTTTCAGCACTTCATCGTACTTTCTTTTATTTCTTTTGTTTCATTTTCTTCCTTTCTTTTTAAAAATCATTCTATTGGATGCTCATACATCTCTTATCACAATCCATACATCCATCCTCTGTATGTCTAGCACATTTGTACATTTTTTGCCCTCATTGTTCTCAAAACATTTCCCTCTCCCTCTCAGTTCCCTCTCCCTCATGAACCCTTGATAACTTATAAATTATTGCTATTTTTTAACATCTTACATTGTCCTCTGTCTCCCTTCGCACACTTCCCTGTTGTTCTTACCCCAGGGAGGAGGCTCTATGTAGATTCTTATGATCAGTTCCCCTTTTTTACACAACCTTCTCTCCATCCTCTCAGTAATGCCACTTTCACAACTGGTCCTGAAGGGATCATCTGTCCTGAAATCCCAACGTTCCCAATTTCTATCTGTACCCATGTACATCCTCTGGTGTAGCCAGATTTGTAGTAGAATTGGGATCATTATAGTAATGAGGGGGGGAAGCACTGAAGAAATAGAGGAAAGTTGCATGTTTCATCATTGCTACACTACACCCTGACAGGCTTGTCTCCTCCAAGCAACCCTTTTCTAAGAGGATGTCCTATTACCTACAGATGAACTTTGGATCCCTAATTTGTACTCCCCCTTATTTACAATGATATAATTTTTAGTTCTCTTATGCCTAATACCTGATCCCTTTGACACCTAGTGGTTGCACAGGCCGGTGTGCTTCTTTCATGTGGGCTTTGTTGCTTCCCAGCTAGGATGTGCAGCAGACCAGTAAAGGGAACAGAGCATGGAGGTCCTGAGGGAGTACCAAGTATAAAACTTTGGGGCCAGGGCATTGAGCCCCAGTGGATTCAAGTGGAGGCCATTCCTAGAAGTCAGCATACAGACCTTAAGCTATTTATAGGGTTTTTATTATCAATTTTATATTTTTACTTATAAATTTTTTTCTGTACATTGTTTTTTTGCTGTCATTTTGTTTTCTTTGTTGCTTTGTCTTACTATGTCTTTTGTGTGTGTATATATATATATATATATTATTATCTCTGCAGGTCTATGTAGATAAGGTAGGCTGGATGAATGGTCTGGAGGAGAAAACAATGGTACCAATGGTTCTGGGGGATATAAAAGAGGGGGAGGTGGGGGAAAGATGGTGTTGTTGACCAACCCAGGGATAAGGGAACAACAAGTAATCCAAAATCTGTGGTGAGGATGGTGTGGGAGGCCTGGCAGGGATTGAACAAGGGTAATGTAACCAAGAGAAATTACTGAAACCAAATGAAGGCTGAACACCATAGTGGGTCAAGAGAAAAGTAAAAGAAATTAGAGGAAAGAAATAAGAGGCAAGGGCATTGATAGAGGTCTAAATACAGGCATGTTCATATGCAAATATATTTATATATGTTGATGGGGAAAAATATCTATGTGCATATATTTATAGGTTTAGTATTAAGGCAGCAGATGGACATTGGGCCTCCACTCAAGTAATTTCTCAATGCGAGAACACCCTGTTCTATTAAGTTGGCATTACACCTTCCCGACATGATTGCTGAAGACAAATGTGTGTATAAACAAAGCAGTAAAGAAAGCTGATGGTGCCTAGCTACCAAAAGTTATAATATCCGTGGTCTTAAAGACTTGATGGTAAACAAGAGGCCATCTAGCTCAGAAGCAACAAGTCCTGATGGAAGGAACACTATGTGACCACAAGAGGTTGAAGGGATCAGTTATCAGGCAACAAAAAACAAAAAATCATTTCATGTGTGCCCACCTTCCCCATATGATTGCTGAATACAAATGTGTGCATAAGCAAATGTGGTGAAGAAATCTGATGGTGCCTTGCTATCAAAAGATATAGTTGTTGGCTGAGGCCTGGTGGCATAGCGGTTGAGTGCGGGACTGCGGCTCACTGGCTTGGCGGTTCAAATCCAGCAGCAGCAAGGCTGGGTAGCTCCTATGACCACCAAAGGGCAGTGATGCCCCCCCCCCACCACCAAAAAAAAAAGATATAGTTGTCTGGGGTTATGAAACTTTCAATATTCTTCCCCAGCACCACAATTCAAATGTATGGATTCTTCTTTGGGCTTCTTTATTAAATGTTCAATTTTCACATGTATGGAAAATACCATTGGTTGGGTCAGGCACACTTTAGTCCTCAAAGCATTATCCTTACTTTTCGATGACTTGAAGAGATCCTGTGCAGCAGATTTATCTAGGGCAACACAGCTTTTGATTTCTTGATTGATACTACCATGAGAATTAATTGTGGGCCCACACAAGACAAATCCTCAACAACTTAAATCTTTTCTCCATTGGTCCATTTAAGAGGATTTTGGCCTTCTTTACATTGAATTGTAATCCATACTAAAGCCTGCAATCTTCATTCTTTATCAGCAAGTATTTCATGTTCTCTTCAATTTCAGCAATCAAGGTTGTGTCAACTGCATACTGCAGGTTGTAATAAGTTTTCTTCCAATTCTGATGCTGAGCTGTTCTTCATATCATCTCTGATTATATGCTCAGCATAGAGATTTAATAAGTACAACATGAGGAGACAAACTTGTTGTACACCTTTCCCGATGTTAAACCGTGCAGCATTTCTTTTTTCTATTCTCACAATTGCCTCAGTTCATGTAGAAGTTCTGAATGAGCACAATATAGTGTTCTGGAATTCCCATTCCTTTTAAGATGATGCATTGAATTTATGAAGCACACAACTCAGTGCCTTTGCAGAGTCAATAAAGCATAAGTAGACATCTTTTTGGTATTCTCTATTTTGAGCCAAGATTCATCTAACATCAGTAATTATATTTCTTGCTCCACGTCCTTTTCTGATCTCTGAGTCCTCCCTGTTAATGTGCTGCTGGAACTCTTGTTGGATGATTTTAAGTGAAATTTTATTTGCATGTGATATCAGTGATAATGCTCTATGGTTTGAGCTTTTTATTGGGTCACCACTCTTTGAAGTGGCACAAATATGTATCTCTTCCAATCAGTTGGCCAAGAAGCTGTCTTCCAAATTTCCTGAGGGCTTGCAGTGCTTCATCAGATTGCTGAAACATTTGTCCAACACCTTCAGTGCCACCTGAATTTCTCCCTTTATGATTCTTGTTTTTTTGGGGGGGAGGAAGGGCATAACTGCCCTCTGGTGGTGGGAGTAGGAGGCCCAGCCTTGCTCCTGGAGAGCTGCTGCTGGACTCCTGTTATGATTCTTGTTCATAAGTAGTTACCTTCTGAAATGGTGGTCTGTTTCCTAATTCATTTTGGTACAGTAACTCTGTATTCTTTCCATCTTTGCTTGATGCTTCCTGCATCATTCAATATTGTTCCCATGGAATCTATCAAGATTTCAAATAGAGATTTGAATTTTTTCTTGAGTTCTTTCAACTTGAGATAAGCTGATTGTATTCTTCCATTGTAGTTTTCTAATTCCAGGTCTTTGTACATGTTATCTTTGTACATATTTTGCTTTTTCTTTCTGTGCTGACTTTTGACATTTTCTATTCAGTTCCTTGATTTCATCCTTTCTTCCATTTATTTTAGCTATTTTACAATTAAAAGCAAGTTTCATGGTCTCTTCTCATACTCAGAGCTTTACTTTCTTTCATCTCTTTTAAATGACCGTTTACTTTCCTCATGAATGATGTTCTTGATGTTTTCCCACACTCATCACTTCATCAGGTCTTCTGTCTGTAGAGTTCAATGCCTCCAATCTCTCCTTGAGAGATGTTTTCAAAATTCAATTGAATAGACTTAAGATGGGTTTGTTTTAATTTTCTTTAGCTTTATCCTTAACTTATGTATGAGCAATCAATGGTCTGTTCCACAGCCAGCCTCTGCCCCGGTTTTAGTTGCTGATATTGAGCTTCTCCATCTTGTCTTCCCCCAAATGTAATTAGTTTGATTTCTATTTATGCTATCTGGAGAAGTCCATCTCTATAATCATGTCTTGTGCTATTGAAAAAAAGTTATTTGCTGTGGACAAGTTGTTGGTCTTGCAAAATTCTTTCATGCAATCTCCAGATTCATTTCTATCTCTATCACTATGTTTTCTAACTGCTACGCCATCTTCTTTATTTATAAAGATTGCAATTCCTGGGATCACCAATAATTATAAATGTATCTTCATTTCATGTTTGGCCAATTTCTGACTGAAGTTCTTGGTAGAATTCTTCAATTCCTTCATCATTAGCTTTTGCAGTTGGCACATACATTTGAAAAATAGTTTTATTGATTGGATTTTCTTTAATGTAGACAAATATAAGCCTATCACGAGATGGTGGCTGCCTAAAATTTCTGACCTTCTAGAAAGGATCACAAAAAAGGATGGAATAAAAGAAATATATGGAAAATATTCAAAAATGTAAAAATTACAACTTCCTTGTATGATAGATGCTAGTGGAATCCCTGAGACTAGCATCAGATTTGTAATGAACTAACTCTCAGGCATCATGTTTGGTAAAATAGAGTCAGTGAGTAGAGAAAGGCCCTTAGCAGGATAGACTGCCACCATGGCTGCAACAATGGACAGAAACATAAGAGCAATTGTTAAGATGATGGAGAGGGTAGTTCCTCACTCTGTTGCATCACAAAGCGTCACCAACACAACTGGCACCTACCAACCAGGAGAGCACCACCAGAAAGCATCATCTTCCGACGAAAGGATAGGCAGACTTCTAACGTGAACAACGGTACCAGTGAACAACAGATTTCTCAGAACAGTCAATGAATGCAAAACCAACCTGAGAGCATTTGCTCATAAATGAAGCTCAGAAGACAGAAAGGGGCAGTAGAGAAGAGAAAATGGAATTGGAGAACCCAGGGACGTAGTGGGAAGAATGTTGTTGTTTTTATGGTATTACAGCCAATGTCACAAAACAAAATTAGTGTATATTGTTGAATGATAATTTGTTTTGTAAAATTGCACCCAAAATAACAATTAAAAGGGGGGGAAGAAGTGTATTTTACAAGTACTTTTTAATATTGCAACCTGCTTTTCAATGGGGTATCTGCCATGAAGTGAGAAGTCCAATAAAAAGTATGGTAACTGTGATAGGTAGGTTTGTTGTGCCAACATGGCCAATGAACACAAGTGAGACTAATTGAAGGGCAGAGATGTAAATGGTTCGGCAAGCCTCGTCTCTCTTGTTCTTGCTCTTGGATCTTCGGAGCAGTGTGCGGCTGGCTGCCTCATTTGTTCTGTTCCTTGATTTGCAAGCTACACTGCCCATTGGACACCTAATCCATGGCCTGCATTGCTGTAAATTGAGGTTCCTTCAAGCTGCTTCACCTGCTACTGAAATATACATCTCTTGAGCTGGGGACAGTTGGGTCCTGTTATCTGACTGAGTGTTGGTAATGTGCTTTACTCTTTGCTCTCTTAGGCTAGATAGCCTACAGAGGATTACCCAATCACCCTGAAGACTTGAAGGACTGCCAGTGTATTAGCTATCTCACGCAAGTTAGTTGTACCGAGCCATTCATATTGCTTTATAAATTAACTGTCCATTTCTTATGTTAGTTATCTTTCTATCTATATATAAAATTATTAGTGTCCTGTTTTGTTTCTCTAGAGAACCCTGTCTAACACAGTAAAGATAGAGTCTACCTCCTTGAGTCATTCATCCAATAGTAAAACATGTGGACTTTTACCAAGGTAAAGAAAAACAGCAACAAAAACAGAGTCTATTTGCTAAGCATTTTTAGTTGAGTTTTGGTTAACTAAACAGAAAACACCAAAGCTGACATAGTAAATGATTTCCAAAGGAAAGATTTATTTAAGATACTGTATACTCTATGAATTCAAAGACATACAAATTTCATTTTCCTAATAATTTTTTGTAGAATCACCAGAGAGGAGGTCATATGTAGATCCCTGCAATGCATTTCCCCTTTCTACTCCATCTTCCCTCTACCATCCTGGCATCACCACTCTCACCCCTGGTCCTGAAGGGATCATCTGTTCTGTATTACCCCTGTTACTGGTTCCAGTGTATATCCCCTAGTCTAGCTGATTCTTAATGTACAGTTTCTCTTGTATATAAACCTGTTATTGATATATGAGTCTCTATGAATTTATTTCTCTAGTCAACCAATGCTAGCACAAAGGATAGCAAGATTTAAATAAATCAAATAGGTATGGAATAGGTAAAACATACATAGTTAAGATACATAAAACTGGTCTGAGCCCCGGTGGTGTAAGTGATTGAGTGCAGTACTGCAGCCCATGGGGTTGGTGGTTCAAATCCAGCAGTGCCTGTCAAGAGCAGCGCTGGGTGACTCCCACGACTACCAGAGGGCAATGATGTCCCCCGCCCCCCCCCAAAAAAAAAAACAAAAACTAAAAATACAGAAAGCTATGCACATTATAAACTAGTAATACTATTAGAAATTCAAAAATGAAAATAATGTCTGAATTTTTTTAAGATCAAAGAAAATCATCATCTATTCCAATTATTTAGGACAGTGAATAATTAATAGTAACTGTGCAAAAAGGGTAGGCTTTTTTACTTTATTGCAAATTATTTCAACAGTCTGGAAGAAATTTTAGGATACAGATGGACATGCAGAAGCAAGTAAGTGATTTGTTCTAGTGCCTATACATATATTGAAATGTGTGTGTACATACCCGAGACAGGAAACTAAATATAATAAATGGAAAAAATGGTCTAGTGTGTGAACGTATGAGTCCGATAATAGGAACGGATGAGGTGTGTGAAGTTAGGAATCATTAGATGATTTGCACATAGAGGAAAAAGGAAGCATAAAAGACATGCTATCTGAGCTATCTAAATGAAAGCGTGGCTTTAAATTTTTAGCAAGATTAATGTGATTAGAAAAATTAATGTGGTTCTATTAATGTGAGTTATATTAGTGAAGGTCATTATTTAGATAATAATTATAGCAAATGAGACTTTTTAACAAGGAGTGGTTTTAGAAGCACGGTCACAGTAGGATTAGAGAATGAATTTGACTGAGCAATGTTAACAAAAGCACTTTCTTTGACATAACCTCTCTGACTTTGGTTAAATGCAACCTTTCTCATATTTTACACCTCTCAGAAGTCATATGTGATTATAGTAAGATGTACTTTATAGCAATAGTCTATCCCTTATATAATTTATCCCAATGCTCCATCTGTCAGTTTGCAATACTGTGTTGGCTTGTGAGTTGTTGTGATACTGGAAACTATGTCACTGGTATTTTAAATAACAGCACCCAAGGACCCAAGGAGAGCAGATTTCAGCAGAGCCTTCAGATGAAAAACTGTTTTTTTTAAAAAAAACTAACTATTAAGAAGGTACAAGCTGTCCATTTCTGAGGTATCAGTCACTGAAAATCTTATGAAAAGCAATGGCATATTTTCAGATGTAGTGCATAAGATAAGCCATTCAGGTAGGGAAGCACTCATAGTACAACTAAGAAAGACCTGCCCCCTCAAAGCAGAGTATACCACAATGATTTGGATGAAGTATAGTTTTGGGGACAGCAATTTTGCTGATGAGAATACCTCAAAGTGAGAATGACAGCTGCTTGATAATCAGAAAGCAGAACGCACAAAATATGACTCTAAGAAAATTGGAAGTAGCTAAAACTGATATGCTACCAAGATCTCTTTGAAATGTTGAAGAACAATCTACTAGGCCAGGTTGTCTAGAGAAATAAACCCAGTGACACTCATTTATGTGTATGAAAGAATTTTATATCAAGAATTATATATCAAGAAGGTATCAGAGCTTAGTCCAACACAAGCCCCTAAGTCTGCTGATAGTCCGTAAGCCTCTCTTCAGATTCATGTGACTACATGTTGAAGACACAGAGTGGTAAATCAGGAAACAGGAAGATCAAAAGTCAGTGACTAGAATCATGTGGATCCAAAATCAGTGGAAACATGGCAGGGTGCTGGCAGATTTCATGCCTGCAGCAGAGTCCCAGCAAGCAGGAAGGGAAAGGGGCAGAGACAGAAGCAATTCCCAGAATCCCTCTCTGTTAGACTAAAAGCCACACCCTGAAGATGTTTGTCCTCAAACTACCACTTGATTGACAGATTTCACCCCACCCCTATCCAGGAGTGTCCAGTTGACATAAAATTATCCAACTACCACAAAAAATGTCAATTTGAAGGATAAGGTATGTATAATTCATGCCATCATATTTTCAATAGTCTCATATACAGGTGAAAACTAGATGGTGAATAAGGAAAACCAAAGAAAATTGATGCATAATGAAAATTCATTCAATAATAGTGCTGACAAAGAATATTGAAAATTTAGTGGACTACCAGAATAGCAAACAAAATCTGTCTTGGACAGTCAGAACACCCCTTAGAATCAAGAATGGTAAGACTTTGCCTGAAGTACTTTGGACATGATCGTGAGAGAGACTCGTTCTTATAAAAGGATGTCATGCTTGGTAAAGTAGGCAATCAGGAAAAAAGAGGAGAACTGTCAAGGAAATGAGTTCACACAAAAGCTGTGACACTAGACTCAAATATAACAATTATGGTGATGTGAGTGCAAAAACCAGACAGTGTGGCATTCCACTGTGCTTATGGTTGCTATAAGTCACAACTAATTGGATGACAACTGACAGCAACACCCTTCTGGGACTTCAGTACTAACTTTTTCCTCCCCTGAATTCCATATTCATATATTCAATTGCCTATTCACTTCTTATATAGCATTTCAAACTTAAAATATCTGCAGTACATTTCTTAATTTTCTTTTTCAAGTCTCTTCTTCACCCCGGTGTTAGTCTGGGTAAACTAGAGAAACAAACTCATAGACATGCATATGGATATAAGGGAAAGGTTTACATACAAGAGGAATGCGACATTGAGAAAGCATCCCAGCCCAGTTCAATCTGATATTAACCCATATGTCCGATACCAGTCTATAAAGTCTCCTTCTGACTCACGGAGTCACAGGCCAGTGGGTACAGAGTCCCGGCTCCCACAGGGGTCTCCCATGGCTCCTTGTTTCTAGGGCTCAGGGTCCATCAGCAGCATCCAGTGGTGGAAGAAGCAACTCAGTGCTGGCAAAAGTCTCCACGTGGCTTCTCTAGCTTCAAAGGGGTCTGTGTCCTTCAGGGTAAGGCCGTGTGGCTTCTCCTCCGGCTCCTTCATCTCCTTGGACACTGCCATCTTGTCTGCAGTTCGTTGTCTTTGAGACTCCCAACAACTCCCAACAAGTTGAGATAGCTTCTCATCTCCATGAGGAAAATATCACAAGATTTCCTAGAAGACTCAGGAGAAAGCCATGCCCACATGGAGGCCTCATTGGCTACTCAATGGCTATCTCCAGATTAATAGGCTAGACTCTACCCCCACATCTCAATCAAGAAATTAACATAAGCACATGCCCGCCACACCCCCATCTCCATCTCTGGAAATGGTAGCACCATTATCCTTTCCATTACTTGAATGTAATTATCTAGAGTTATCTCTTTTTCATTTCTTAGACGGTATATCCAATTCATCAACAAATTCTCTTGGTTTTATTTCAAGTTATATTTCAAGTTTGACCATTTTCATCCACATATACTGACACAGTAATAGTCCAATCCAACATTATCTCTCTTGTGTACTTGAGTTTTGCTTCTCTACTCTTTGTTCTCCATATAGCTATAGAGTTATTTTTTTTTTTATAAAACTAATGTAGATGAAGTCAGTCTTCTGCTCAAAACCCTATATTGACTACCCTTCTTACTTAGAAAAAAACTAGATCACTGTCCTGGCTTATTGACTGTCTAACATACTCTTCTCTGTCCTTCTCCCTCCAGATGACTCCTTTTTACTCATAGAGACATTCTACCCTTGTTCTTGGCAGTCATTGCACTTCTGACTCAAGGACTTGTATTTATGATTTCCTCTGCCAGAAATGCTTCCCCTAGATATTTGTCCCTCATTTCTTCAGGTGTTACGCCATTTCAACTCATCAGACCAAGTTTTCCAAACAGACCAAGCTTGCCAAAACAATACTCAGACTGCTTATCAATCCCTTATCCTGTTTGGTTTATCTTCATTCTTTTAACTCAACTTTTGAAAAATCATGTATCTGCTCACTGCTTGCTTCTCCCCTGTAGACTTGTGACTAAACCCTTTGTAATAAGATTGTCCTTCACTTGCATTTTGTTCAGTCTACGTTTGGTCCTGTTGTCTGTTGAGCAAACTCAGGAGCACACTCAGCCCTGCCCTAGTATTGTTGTCTAGGCCAGTGAGACTTGATTCTCCCCTCCACCTACCTTCATATCACCACTTCTTAGCATTCACTCCACAGGCATTCCATTTTATAACCGAGTATGGAACTTCCAGTGCCTTTGCCAAAGTCTCGCTCATCCAAAGGCATTTAGTGAAGGAGTCCATTATGATCAGCCCTTGCAGAGATAAATTCCCCGAGACGTGGCAGCTCAGTCACAGCAGCCACAGCTCTCTTCATAATGGCATTCTGCTCTGCCTGGCAGCCATCCTGATGAGGACTCTCTTCCTGCTAGAAAAACACAGTAGATAGAAACATCCAGTAATGATAACAACCGTAGCAATAAAAAGCAAATACTCACAGGATTGCCTGCAGGGAGACAAAAGAAACCTGGCTTTTCATTCGCAGTGATTGTTCAGATTTTCACCCCTCAGCTGATGGCCTTGCCACACCAGTGGTTTCATGCTCCCTGGAAGGTTGGAGTGTGGTTTTTCCGCAGCGACGAACTTAGGTGGCCAGAAGCAAAGTTCCTGCAGACAGTTTTCTTGACAGTTTTGTAGTTCAGGCCCTCAAAAAAAAAAAGAAAAGAAAGAAAGAATGAAAATCAATAAAACAAAAAAACCCTCCTTATTTTAGCTCCATGTGATTGCAAATCTCTTCCAATAACTTGTACTAAGAGTTTTCATTTCGTAGCACAGCCAGACTCCAGGGCATTCCTTCCTTCCCACTCTCGATTAGCTTTCTTGAGTTACCACTTCCTTGGGGAGGAGAAGATTTAGGAAGCAAGAGAATGGAAAGAATATATTTATGATGATGTAGTTGAGATTTCACCCTTGGTAAAGGATTATTTTATTAAATCAGTAAAGATTTGTTAATAATGTGTACAACAAAATCATGTAATCCGGACTTTTATTTAGCTAGAAACACATTGGAAAACAAAACCAAAAAATATGTTTGGGGGAATTACATTTATGTGTTTGAATTTGGAGAATGTAAAAAATGCAGTCATGTTATAAGATTAGAATTTCAAGCAAATGATAGACAGCAGATAAAAATATAAAGAATGAAGAATATAAACCTATATCCCAGCCTTTAACGGAAGCAAATCATTTATATAGTTCAGCCAAGGGAAGCTTGAGAGACCCTAAATAATAACTCTCAAAAAGTAAAGCTTTATTACTTAATAAATATGCATTATTACCACAGAGAACAGAATTAAGAAAATTAATTTCCATAGTAGAGGTTCAAGTAAAACTTGACTCACTTTCCAGAGAGCACAGATTACTATACTTAAGGAAAGACTAGTAATGAAGGGCGAATTGTTTTAACAATTTTAGCTCCCCAAAATCAGAACATCTTGAATATCCACACTCATAATCTTACTATCCAGAGAAATCATATACAAAAATCATTTATTTTTGTTATTTGCAAAAAAATAAGAGAGGCACGTCTTTACAGCTTCTTTTAGCTTTAAACATACTTGCTTAAGGTAGGGAATTAAGCTCTCCAAATGGTGAGTTATTTCCAGGTTGGTATTTCCTTATGATGAAATCTTATATTTGCTCATATTAATCACAGAGCCTCTGTTCTGACATAACACTTCTGGTTGTGTGTCTTCCTCTTCTTGGGGAAAAAAGACCTTCAGATATCATGGCTGCTGGCATGAAATCACATGTAGAGCTTTTCTCCCCATCCCAATGACTGGGAAATGGCATGTGCACTAAGCCCTCAACAGCACTGAAGAGTTTTGGGGTGTGTGTCTTCAATACTGTGGGAACTGACGTTTCCGTTGCTGTTTCCGAGGAGGAAACAGCAGCTTCTGCCTGCCATATGTTCACATAACACTGCATGCCAACTTGCATGCCATATCATGCCAGTCTGGAAACAAGTATGTTCACCAGTACTATATTAGCATCATTCCACTTGCAATCTAATTAATAATTAGCTGTTTTCCTGAAGCCCTCGAAGACAAATGTGAGAGCAACTTTGTCATGTTTATTAAGAATATATTTTCTGATATTTTATCATGGGCAATGTAAAAGAAAAATTTAAAAAATCTGCAGACCTTGAAGAATCTGGATAAATGATTCAAGGAACTCTGTACTGTTTTTGAAACTTTCTGTGAGTCTTTAATGGTTTCAAAAGGGGAAATAATAAAATCTGTTACACAAATTCAGAACTGATCTCAAATATCAGTAGAATAAGAAGTAACACATATCATACTTTCACATGTAGCAGGCATGCATATGTAAATAACATGTGTACACGTATAACACAGGGAAATGATAAATTTAGGTAATAATTGTAGATGTCTGCATATACTATGTCTCATCACATTTAGCTAAGTAGTTTTTGTATTAAATAAAGCTTTTTTCATTTGATTTGGAATAAAGTTTGCAGAGCAAATTTATTTTCCATTAAACAATGAATCCACTTTTTGTTTCATTGATTATAATATCCACAGTGTAGTAACTCCCCCCCTCCCCCACCCTTCTTCCCTGGATTTCCATTTGTCTTTCTTTCATATACCTTCTGCCTTCTAAGTTTATCCTGGGTAAATGCTGTCCTTTTATTCTCATTTTGTTTATTTTTCTAAAGAATTCTGCCTCCCTGGTGTTAATGTCCCTGATATAAGCTTGTTTATTGTTTGGCTGAATGCTAAGTTAAAGGGGTGAGTTCAGATCCAAGCTGAAAGGATGTCTATGCAGACTACAGTCTCAGACATTCTACTAGTTTCTATTAGACAAATAATTTTGGTGTAGATACATATGATTTTGAATTTTTTTGGATTTTTTTTATGGCGCGGGGGGTGGGGGGTTGTGCCTCACTGCCCTCTGGTGAGAGTGGGAGGCCCAGCCTTGCTCCTGAAGAACTGCTTCTGGATTTGAACCACCAAGCCAGTGGGCCACAGTGCCACACTCAACCACTATGCCACTGGCTCAGCCCATGTTTTCACTCATTCTATCCAGAATCTTTCATTTGATTCCTTTGAGAGGAGGTGACAGAGGTAGTCATGGACCATCTAGTTATTCTGGTCTTTGGAATGTTGAGACTGGAGTTCATGTGGTCCTTTGGTCCTTTAGACTAATCGTTTCTATATATCTTTGAGTTTCTTCACTCCTCTGTAGTTCAAACAGGAATGAGAGCAATAGTTGCATGTTAGTTACATCTCTCTCAAGGTTTTACAACACCAGTAACTACTGAACAAAGAAGGATGGGATAGCATGAGTTTTGTGGACTATGCTCTGTGAATTCACTTTGATGTCCACCAAGATTATGGTTTTGTATCCCAGGCTTAGAAACTTACTTTCTCATGGTATTTTATTATGGTTAATACATTTTCATAACTCTGTTCTTATATGACTTAATATTTTCATGGATGTATTATAGCACATATAAATACACATAAAGAAACGTGAGGGGGTACCCTCCTTAATAACCAGAAAGTTTTTCAAAGCTGTGTATTTATTTTTTAACTTAAAAAAAAACAACCTTATCACCTTCCAAGTACTTTCCATTACACTTAAATACATTAGTCAAATCTGTGATTTCATTATTTGAAGCATTTTTTAAACTCATCTGCTTGGATGGCTGACAGTGCCTCCCTCATTTTTTCTTCACCTCATTAAATTCGTCAAATCATTGTCCTTTCATGTTCCTCCTCATTTGCAGAAAGAAAAAGAAGTCCCACAGAGTGAACTCAGGTGAGTAACGTGAATAGAACAAGAGAGGCATGCAAAAACTGGTGCACTGAGTTGGCTGTATGTGCATTGTTGTGGGGGCAAAACCAGTCTGATGTCTGCCACAAATCAGGCCTTTTTAGTCACACACTGTTACGCGATCTTTTCAGAACCTCTAAATAGAAAGCTTGATTAACAATTTGACCTGGTGGAATGAACTCCAAATATACTACAAGTCAGCATTTTCCTCTGTTCAGGCAGTTGATGGGTGTCCAGAAATAGGTTTGTCGTCAATCAGCATTTCATCTTTTTTGAAATGAGAAAAGCATTCATACACTTGAGGTTTTTTTGCATTGTGCTCCCCTTGTAAGTTGTGTTCCACATCATGACAGTATCTGCAGTAATTTTCCTGACCAGGAAATTAACTTTAACAGCTGCACAGGATTCTCCTTAGTTGGTCATGACAGAAAAACAAGGTTTGAGTGAAGCTACTTTCATTTAAAAAAAATCCACAAGAAACTTCCCAAGCAATACCACTGTGTGCACTAACTTAGAGTGAGTTGCTGGATGTTCATTTAGAGGGGAAAATGTGTACTATGAAAGCTCCACTCAACTCAATGCAATTTCACTTTTATTTTAGGGTCACACCTCAAATCCTCTGTAAAATCTCTATGTGCTGTGAGGCTTCAAAAAGTTCCCAGAAATTTTCTTTTTTGTTTTGATCCCACAAACTTTTTTGAAGGTACCTCATATTCATGGTACACAATTACTACAATTTTCTTCTATAGATGTGATTTCTTCCTAATTCAATCTCATTTAAAATGTTGCCTTTGATTTTTATAATAGGTACAAGCCATGGTCATTGAAAAAATAAACAGTTGAAACTATATTTACTTCTATTAATTTACTTTGGAAATTATATAGAAAACCTTGAAGTCTCTATAAATCACTTATTATCACTGGGAAACATACACAAAGGGAGGTCTACACAGGAATAAATGACACTGAGCAGCTATCAGGCAGAATCTTGAGTCAATTACACTTAGACAATTACTACAATTTTCTTCTGATTCTGACTTAATTGGAGGATTAAGCAAAATGGATCTGTGATTGCTTTTAGCTCAGTAGTTGAATTTAAAAAATCCAAATTTTCTTTAGTGAAACCAAGTTATATTTAAAAAACAAAGCAAAACAAACAAGCAACTCACTGCCATCGAGTCTATTTCTATTCAGTAGCAACCCCCTAGGCAAAGCAGAACTGCCCCATGGGTTTTCAATACTGCTAAATTCTTTACCTCAGGAGAAAGTCTTGTCTTTTCCCACAGAATCTCTGGTGGTTTGAACTGCTGGCCTTGTGATTATCAGCCCAAAGTGTAACCACCATGCCACCAACAGTCCTTCCAAACTATATTAGGTTTGTTTATTTCATTGTCTAATCATATCTGATTAGCACCAATATTTTTGATCAATCATTATAAGTCACTTTAATTGTATGTTTCTGAACATATCGATAGACATTTGCTTCTTGCATACCTCATATTTGAATTTTTGGATTTCTTTAATAAAACTAGCCAGTGGCCTATTATATTGTGCAATTTTTCAGATTATGTATTTAAATCATAGAATTCTTAAGGAACATGTCAGGATTTTTGAAAAGTCTTACATTGGCAATTTGAAACAGAGACGTGTTTGAGAGTGAAACAAGCAGCTGTGTGGCGGTGAGAGAGTTCAAGGTTGGAGAGTGGTCCATTCAGAAATAGAAAAGGGAGTTGAAGGAAATGGATCCAAGCATCACAGGTCCAAGGGGAAATGGCCATAGTTAGAGAATGACTTAAAGATTGACTTATTTCTCCAAGAGACAAAAACAAGGTGTCTCTACTGTAAAAATTTGATCAAAGTGAAGCATCTGTCAAATAAAAGCAAAATTTCAAATTTCAATGTTGGTTATAAATTGTATTTCAAAATTCATGTACAAGAATGGTCTTTCTGTGAGAATGAGAAGCATTGCAGGCCAGCACTTTATGCATTATTTAGCCAAAATGGTGATCCACTTCCACACTTCCATCACCAAAGAAATCTTGGAATTCAGGAGCTCTATGATGGATCTAATTAGTATGGAGAAGTTCTGATGTCTTCTGAAATTCCAGCTACCAGGACTATAGCAACCTCCAGTATGAACACTGTAGCACCACTGAGCAGAAGAGAACTTGCTTTAATGTAGTCTTATTTGATTTCAGATGCGGGCAAATTAAAGCCAATAGTGAATTTCAAGAGAATCGCATGCTTTTTGAAGAGTTGTCCATCGGTAGTTGTTTACTGTGGTAAGAAGAGATGGATGT
Source organism: Nesogale talazaci (assembly GCA_004026705.1). Lineage (NCBI taxonomy): Eukaryota > Metazoa > Chordata > Mammalia > Afrosoricida > Tenrecidae > Nesogale > Nesogale talazaci. Next base: position 78,312 of record PVJH01006986.1, read on the forward strand.
GCTGTGATGTTATGAAAACATGGTTAGATAATTAAGTAAGATCAACTATCAGGAGTGGGAGCAAGGTGAGGAGACTTTGTTACGCCTTTATTAATCTTTAATGCCATGACTGTCCACAGCGAAACAAAAATCAAAATTATTTTAACCTTAGTGGTGCCTATATAATAGTCATATGTTGTAGCCCTTCCTGTAACCTACAGCAAGCAACTACACAGCCAAGACTATCATAAGAAAAGAGTAGCTGAATGGATGCAGTTTGTTATTCATAAGCACACAAAATCACGACAACCAAAGTGGGAGGCATTTATAGTTTGCAAATGGATGACTTCAGCTTTAGGGAAAATAAACCCAGAAACCATCGACAATGGATTCAGAAACACTGGCATTGTAAGTCCAAGAACTGTAGATGATGAAGATGAAAATGTCAGAGGCAGTTGTTTTGTTGACATCAGCTTAGAAATCACAGAAGAACACATTGAGATAGTTCAATGATGAGAGTGATGACAGGTTAGACTTTGAAGGATTCCAGGAGTTGGTTGGCGGTGATGATAATAAATAAATAAACTAAAATGACTTCTTAAGATGTGGAAACATAATTTCTCCCTGTGCCTTTTTTCTGTTGATTTCAAAGACATTGATTATAAAAAATGTTTCAGTTGAAGCATGTGAAGATTTATGAAAGCAATAAAATATATATATAAGCCCTTGTTTTTGTAGTTTGAGTCTTAGGAGTATTTTTAGTAATTTCAACCTCTTCATTGCATCCATTCATAATCTTTGGTTTTAATTCAGTGCCCTATTTCTATCACGAGTTTGTTCAGTTCATCTTGCTTTGCATTTACTTTAGGAAAATACTTACCTTAAATGCAACTTCCAGTAGATTAGTCATAGAATGACAAAATTAATTTAAACCAACAAATGGTATAGTGTACTTATGGTATAGTATACTTATGGTAATAACAAGTGGAGGTTGCATAATTAGCAAAACCATGCAATGTGCATACTATTTGCATAAAATATGAAAATACTTTCAAGGACTAGGAAATTCCACATTTTAAAGTTCATGGTAGAAAGTGAATCTCTTATCCCATTAAATCCTGAAAAAGATTACTCTAATGTGATGGAAGGAACCTTGGTAGCACTCTTAGGTTAAGTATTTGATTGCTAACCACAAATGGGCAGTTCAAACCCGCCAGATGCTCTGTAGGAGAGAGATGAGGTGTTAACGATTTATAACCCCCAAAACACTATGTAAGGTCACTTTGAGTTGGCATCAAGTAGTCGGCACTTGGTTTGGTTTGGGTGTTAGTATGAAAGGTTATGAGGAAGTGAATGAAATGGAAGGCACTTCCTGGCCAGACTTTGTCCTGTTTTGTAAACCTATCCACAATTCTCCCTGATAAGAGTTTTTGATTGCACCCTTGTGATTGGGCAGGCCATGAATGATGGCTGTGATTTCACTATAGTGTACGTAATTGGAGACAATTTGTAATTTCCAAAGGAAACTTAAATGGTTATACATCTTGCGTGACTATGTCTCAATATAGGATCAAAGAGTTTTATCAGGTATATTTTCTTCTTCCACCTTCGGCTAGAGGCATAAAGAGTTACCTAATGCTCATGCACTTTTCCTTTTGTAGATCTGTTGATTTTTATATTTTTGTCAAAAAAGAAAATGGAATATTTTTTTTGCAAAATATGAAACATTCAGCTTTTTGATAGGTTAAGGAAACTTGTGCTATTGTTAAATGGCAGAGTCTACTTAGGGAAAATATTTCCTTTGACTTGGAATGAGGTAATATCATATTTTAGCATCCATAAAGGTAGTGTAGTTAGTCACATGTTGGTTGTTAACCCATGAGTCACTATTTGTCAAATTGACTCCATGATAATGAGTCTGGGTTTGGGTTTAAAGCTATCATGCAGAGGGACTAATGAGCTTCTTCCTACTATGCAAGTGTTGGACTAGAATAAGCTGCTAAACACAAGGTCAACAGTTAGAAACAACCAGCTGCTCTGTGAGAGAATGGGGAGGCTTTCTCCTTCTGTAAAGACTCAGTCTTGGATTCCCACAAGGGTAGCTCCACTCTGTTCTGTAGGGTCTCAATGGGTTCCAGTGAGTTTGTGGGTATTAGAAAATACACATGGAAACTTTATATTTAGTACTAAAAATGTGGTAACATGTCAATTAGTCTGCATATATTTATTTGGATAATATTTAATCAATACATAAGACTATATTAAAAACAGTAAGTTTTAGAAGTGAAAGAGAACTCATGATATGTTGTCAGTCTCCCAGAAAACAGGTGTAGCTGTGGACAGAATAATGGTGAGTAAATTCAAAGACACTTTATTCTGATGTACTCTTTTCATGTAAAGTGGCTCAAAGATTGCTATACATTTATATAACAATGATTCACTTAAATATGTACATGCTTTCATTCGCACACACTTACTTCAGCTATTCATTTACATATATACATAATTATACACATACACACAAATATATACTTTCACATGCAAACATGCACAATTTTGCAAAAGAAGATGAATTAAAAGATAATGAATTGTTTCTATCAATGTTTTGAAGCATCTTCATGGATGGTGTGCACAAACAAGGCTTGATTTTAAAACCAAGACTTTTGAAAGAAATGCAAGCACTCTTTTAATGTTTTCAGAACTAGTACTTTTTCAAATAGCATCTACAGATTTATCGCTGGTGTTATGAAAAGAGAATTTGTACAGCTTCCAAACTTGCTGGATTTCTATTAAAAGAACCAAATTTCCTGGAAGGAAGTGAAGGTTTTATTATAATTCAAACCAGACTGTTGGGTATATATTTAGACGAGAAAAACTAAGTACAGAAATTTGAATTGCTATCCTGTGCGGCAGCAGTCTTGAAATGCATACTGGCTTATTTTGTGGCAAAACTGTATCATAGGCTACTTCTTTGCCAGTGGAATGAAGGATAGATTAGAGGACAAGAGGAGGAGTAAGATGAATTAGGAATATTTCTCTTTCTTCTTCTTTTTTAGCTTCCTGTTGGTTAGAATATGGAACGATGTTTATTGCACAAATTGCAATCCAAGGGAAAGATCTCTCTCTTGGGTGTTGTGTAATCAGCCTTGGGGAGTGATGCTAAGGAAGTGAGAAAGATTTGTGAAAGGTGGAGGAAGGGCCCGGCTATAGTTACTAATTGTGTGTAACAGCAAAACCCACAACATTTTATTATGCTCATGACTATATGTCAGCAAGTCAAGGGCCATAATGGGCTGTGCAATCCTACCCTTAATGTGATTTCCTCATCATTATTGTACTTACTGCCAATAAGTTACAACTTGTAAAAAGGATGAATTGATAATAACAATAATAAAGGAAGAAATAATCTCTAGGACAGACTGTCTTCTTTCCATGATATCTGAAGTTTCAGGTGCTTGGTTTGAATACTTAGAAATGAATAGGGACCCTGGATTTTCCAAGATAAATTCTTCTCTTACATATCTGACACCTGATCTGAGCTGGCACAGCTGAAGTTAGGCTGCTATATTGTTCTCTCCCTGCAGTCTTGATTTGTGCCTCTCTTGGGTTTCCTCTTAGTGTGGAAGCACTGGGGAGTAATAATTTTTATATAGCACCCAACTCCCTTAACTCCTGAGTTCCACAAGCAGGGAAACAGAGAATGTCATTCTGTAAAAGAATTAAACCAAGCATTGCCACATAGCCCTCTGAGATTGTTTACTGATCCAAGATATCATAGTTCAACTGAGATTCAAAGGACTCTTATCTTTTGATGGTAGAATGTCACACAAACATGAAAAAGGAAGAATTGATGGTGGGTGATCTGGAGAATTGTAACTACAAACAGAAAAGAGGGAAACTGGCTTAGATTCATATTACGTTGCAGATATTTATGTAGATTTAAGCACATGATGCCATACATTTTTATACATCAAAATATCCCTTGTTTAAAAAATTATCTGTGTGAATGCATGGAAAGATGATTTCAGGCAAAACTCAGAGTAAACTGAAACACAGAAATTTGTCCTAGGCTTTGGGAAGGTCTCTGTAGGAAAACAACTAAGAGACCATTGGCTGGAATCCCTGCAGGCAGAAAAAAAATTAAGCAGTGGGATCAATTTTCCATTGGCAAGTAGGTACAGTTGGTCTTTTAAACTCCAGCATCTATGACGTGCTATAATAGTTGTATTCTTTTGTGGCCAGTTAAATGATGTGATAAAGTTCACTGAACTGCTCACATTGTCTGTCCATTTGGGAGATTGTATCCAAGTATGTGACCAGGTCCCAGGGATGCTATTGAACTGCATAATCTATCGCCCATGGCAATTTGTTGGTGCGTTCAAGGGAGTAAAACACATTGCAGCTGCGAAACTCCTCTGAGCAGAAAGAACACTTCTTTCTGGAAAAAAAAAAGTGCAGAAATCCTTTCATCAGGCTATTTGCAAATCCCTTGCCCCTCCATGTCAGCTGCCCTTGGCTGCAAGATAACCATAACACATTTACTGCAAAGCCATGAAGAATCCATATGTCCATTTGATGTGTCAGGCCACCAAGAAGCCAGAGCTTGTGGGGTAGCATAAGGATATCTGAAGGTGACACATGCTGTCAGTTGATGAACAGAGATGCAGAAGGGGATTCTGGCAGCCTCTGTCTTGGCCTTGACAACTTGTGATGGTGACCAGGTGGGGTGTGTTATCTTAATAGTCTGGAGCTCTTGTGAATTATTTGCTGATAGATGTAAACAGCTGTTATTCTTGGTAATGGAAAGCAATTAGAAACATCTGTACTCTTGGCTATGAGTAATGCCTCCTATCCTCACTGCTCCCAAGTGCCAATTGGAAATAACTACATCATCGGGATGGGGTTGGCAATTCTACACTGCATTATGGGCTAATGATTAGTACTGAGCTGTGAAGAACAAGAGGTGAAGTGTGAGAGAAAGAGGCTTTACCTGAGGTTTAAAAAGCAAGAGGTAAAGCATACTGCTTTATCTTTGCAACAGATTGCGGGCACTATGGTTTTGGAAAAAGGTGAATTTGCATCAATCCCATGGTGGAACCAAGGCAGGAGCTTATCGTTTCCTATAGAAAATGATGTATGCTTATTCAACTAGCTGAAAATAGTAATGATGTGTATACTAGAAAATGAACTGTCCTGGTCTGTGTTCAAGACCTGTCATCTGTGCACCCCTGCTCAAGTTCTTTAACCTCTCTTAGCTTCCGTTTCCTGATCTATGGGATGAATATCATACTTTATGTATACCATTGCTATGAGATTCAAATGAATTTGCCTGTGAAAAGTAAAGTGCGTGGCATGGTGCATGACATGTATGACATGTCTGCAACTGATCTGAGCTATCACTGTGGTGTTGTTTTTGAACAAATAGTGCATGTGTGACTCTGCTGGCACCTCCACGTAGCCCTGAGAAGCACAGTCAAGTTGACTGCTCTCACGTTTCATGGAGTTCTCAAATTCAACACAATCATCATGAATCTCATCTGCAACCAAGTGCGTACTAGACACACAGGGCATGATCCTATTTTCTGCTGCTTTCCAGGAAAAGACCTATTAGCTTCTCAAGACTGAAAGCAAGTTTATCTACCTCAAATGCTACTTTTTTGATAAATGGAAGAAATGTGAATAAATATATCACTAATTACAGAAGCATTTTTCTGTGATGTTTACTGAGTAATCACACTCTAATAGTTTTTTTTCTCCTGCTATGGACACTGTATATACTTCTGCATTCTTGTTCTCATGAAGTTACATAGTAAATACACATCACCAAACTGAAATATGAATACTACTTAAATGCCTCATCATTTGAAAAGAATAAACACCAAGTCTGTCCCCATTGTCATACTGCATAGTCTTACAATAGGGATTTCAAATGAAGACAAATGTTTGCTATGGGGCAAGTAATGAAAATGTATATACATAAATTCCATCATAAGAAGGGGGACATTCTTTTTTCACTACCAATTGAATATAATTTTAGGGATGATCTTCTAGCACACAGAGATTTTTCTTGGGCTGATTCAATATTTTCATTCATTCATTAAACAAATACTCCCTTCTCCTTTCTGTGATCTGTGTGTGCATGTATGAAGAAGATATTGATGTTGAAAAGGTAGGTAAGCCCTAAATTATGTATATTATATTGATCTGAATTTATATTTAATGTTTGTGTGAGATAAGTTGATTGTCATGAAATATAAATATGTAATTATAAAATAAAAGTATGAAAATATAGTGGGGTTCAAATTTTGTAGGCATAGGAATCATAAAGTGGCAAAGTGAAAGCTAACAGAAAAGAAACAAAAAAAGTCATTTCAATTAAAAATGAGAAAATGCTCAGGAAAAGGAGTGGGAGAACTTGACAAGATATACTGGACGTTGCTATGGGGAGGTGCCACTGTATGCTCCCAATGCCCACCGAGCACAAGAAAACAAAATGCTGCCCCCTGTCATGTTAGCCTCACAATTGTTGTTAGGTGTAAGCCCATTGTTGAAGCCACTGTGTCAATCCATCTTGTTGACCTAGAGTTACAAAACCAAAAAAGAGGAGCACACTCAGCATATCTTAAACAGAAAGATCTAAAGAAAAATTCAAGTCCCAAATTGAAATGTTGGAAAATTCAATGGGAAAAAATGATTGATGTAGGAAGCATCAAAAGAAGTTGGAACGAATGAATACATAGTCACTGTACCAAAATGGAGTCAACAGTACACCATTTCAGGATGGGCAATAATCAATGATGCTGAGGCAGGGATTCAATCTGAACTGAAAGAACACTGAAACCAATCAAAAGCATGGCTCCAATAATGGATAGACTATGAACTGAAATGTTTCAACAAGCTGGTGAAGAACTGTCAGACCCTCAACAAGATGGGTGGACCCAGTAGCCGCAATCGTTGGCTGCAATGGAACAATTGTGAGGATTACTCAGGAGTGAGCAGTGATTTTCCCTTTGTGCAGTGGGTGGCTGTAGGGTAGAACCAAACCGATGGTACCTAACAATAGCAATAAGGTACTTTACAAATTCCTTGCCATTAATTCTTCTTTAGTGTTCCTCATTCAGTATCCAACTTTCTCAAGCAAACGAAAAGGCATTGATCTTGTGCACTTTAGTCATCCATGTAACATCCTTGCTTTTGAACAAGGAGGTCTTGTGCAGTAGATTTACTCCATGCAGTGCCTTGTTTGAAGTCCTGACTGCTGCTACCATGAGCATTTATTCTCTATCTCAGAAAGGTGGAATTCTTAATGATCTTTATCTTTCTTTTATCATGATGTTATCTATTAGTCCAGTTTTGAGGATTTTGGTTTTCTTCACATTCAGAGGTAATCCATACTGAAGGCTGCATTCCTTCATTTTCATCAGCAAGTGCTCTAATTTATCATTTGTAGCCAGCAAGATTATGTCATCTACATGTTGAAAATTGTTAATAAAGCTTCTTCCAACTCTACAATGTTGTAAGTAGCATCCTAAATTTATAATAGGTCTGGCATTTGTTGTGAATTTACCTATATTTAAGAACTTTGAGATCTGAAAGGAGGAGACATTAATCAGACCACTTTTTGTTTGTTTACTGTTTGCTATGAATCTTCCAATGCCCTTTGTCCAGTTTTGATGACACCTCATGATCACACTGGGCAGTTTGCTTCTTCCACGTGATCTTGTTGCTTCACCATTGAACTGTGGCTTCTTTAACTTCAAGACTCTGAGAACCCAGACCCTATATATTTTAATAGCTGTGCACTATCCTCTGTCTTCAGTATATCTGCTTATGCATCCATTTTTGTCTTCAGTGATCATGTAGGGGTATTGGGGTGGGTGAGTATCACAGAATGCCACTTTGTTAGAACAAAGTGTTTTTGTATCGAGGGAAGGTATGAATAGAGGTTCAAGCCTCATCTGCAGCTTCAGTATATTTATATGTACATAGGCTATTGTACATATTGTTATGTATTGTTATTTTATGTTAATTTATTTGCATAAATTCACACCTCTCTTAATAACCCTAGCTATGCCTTTGCTTTCTAGAAGTTGCCTCTGTTTCCTTTTGCTTAGCCATCACTTTCCCCCTTTCTTCCATCTCTTAGTTCTTCCTCTCCACTAGCTTGGTGTTGCTTGAGGACTCACAGGATCTCTAATCTCACCTAGATGCAGGTTCCACTACCCTAGTTGTTCCCCAGTCCATGACACTGCTGTACTTCTTTTAAGATATATTTTTTGTTGTTGTTATTTTTGGTAGTTCATGGTACTTTCTTTTGTTTGTTTGTTTGTTTGTCTGTTTTTTTGGGGGGCATCACTGCCCTTTGGTGGTTGTGGGAGCTACCCAGCCTTGCTCCTGGAGAGCCACTGCTGGATTTGAACCGCCAAGCCTGTGGGCTGCAGTCCCGCACTCACCCACTACACCACCGGGGCTCAGTCCTCATGGTACTTTCACTACTCTTTGCCAGTACCACAATTCAAATACTTGGATTCTTCTTCGGTCTTTTTTATTAAGTATCCAATTTCCATATGCATAAGAAGATATTGAAAGTGCCTTGATTTGGGTTAGTCCTCAAAGTAACTTCTTTGCATTTCAATAGTTCATAGAGGTCTTGTGCTGCAGATTTACCTACTGCAATATCTCTTTTGACCTTTTGACTTCTGCTTCCATGAGTTTCGATTCTGGTTCAAAACAAGACAAAATAACTGACAATTTCCATCTTTCTCCATTTAGCACGATATTACCTATTGGTTTAGTTGTGAGAATTTTGGTTTTCTTTCTCTTGGGTTGCAATCCATACTGAAGACTGCAGTCTTCCTCGGTAAATACTTTTACTCTTCCTCACATTCAGTAAACAAAGTTGGATCATCTGCATATTGTAGGCTGTTAATAAGCCTTTTTCTGACACCCATGCCATATTCTTCTGTTTAAAATTAAATGTATCTAATTACTTGCTGTGGTAGTTACATTTATTCATGTCAACTTGAAGACATATAAAAGAATAGGGGCAGAATTTAGACTATCAATGAGATCACAATCTGATGGTGCCTGGTGTGTGTAGCCTTCTTATAAGGAGGATCTTGGGAAACTTCTCTTCTACTTCTGTCTTCCTTTTCCTGCTGGTAGATTATTAACAGAGCTCCACTTTCTACCACCTTCATTGTTCATACAACTTTTAAACCCACTAGTGATATTCTTGTATTCTGCATCATTGCATGTGACTGTGTGAGTTTAAAGAGGAATTTAAGGACTAGCATTTAACTTATGATGTTGACTAGGCTGGGGTGTTTGCTTTATATATAATTACTTCTTGATATAGAGCTCTTTTATCACATATATGTAAGGTCACTTACACATGTATGTAAAATAATTTTACCCATATATGTAAGGTCACAGGGTTAGTCTGGGTACATTAGAGAAATAAATCCACAGAAACTAAATGTATAAGAGAGTTTTTTATAACGAGTAAGTGCACTTCAGAAAAACATCTCAACCCAGTGTTGTCCAAGCCCCAAAGTCTAACATTAGCCCATATGTTTGACACCAATCCTCTATCTCACAAAACACATGCAATGATACTGACTTCGGGAGGAAAATGGAATTGGTGAATATGTAAGCATTTCAGTGCTGTCAGGGTTCTCCACATGGATGTTCCAGCGCGCTGGGCTACATCAGGTAGGTTCATGTGGCTTCTCTTCAGGGATGTCTTGCAAGAAGTGAGCCTTGCCAGATGAAGCAGGGAACTAGCTAAGGCAGCTGCACCCTGGGCCAACCATCAGAAAGCAAGAGACCTGAAAACTAGAAAAACAAGTCTCACCGAGCCATTTAGCTCTCCACTCTTCAATTAACCTCACATGTTTATCATGAAGGATGTCACAATAAACTTTAATTATCTTAGTCACAAATCACTGGGTTTGCTTCTCTAATCAACCCAGCCTAACACATTTGATTAGCATAGGGACTGAACAAGTATGGTGAAAAGACATAACCCTCACACACACCTTTCCTGATTTTAAATCAGGCAGCAGTCTCTTGTTCTATTTGTACAATTGCACCTTGATCAATGTACTAGCTCCTCATGGGCATAATGAGATGTCCTGAAATCGCCTTTCTTTTTAAGGTTACCCATAGATATTTATAATTCACATTTATTGACTTTTTGATTTTTTAAATCAATAAAAAGCAAGTCGACATCATTCTGGTATTCTCTGCTTTGAGGTAATATCCATCTGACATCACGTGTCAAAGCCAATGGTGTGCTTTGTTCCATATTCTCTTCTGAATCCAGCCTGAACCTGCTTAATGTACTGCAGCAACCTTTGGATGATCTTAAGTAAAAATTTGCTTCCATGTGATATAAATGAAGTAGTTATATAATTTGGATCATCTTCATGGCTCACTTCTTTTTGGAATGGAAATAATTATGTAACTCTTTCCCAAATCTACTGACAGAGACGAATGGGTGCTTCCAGTGCTTCATCAGTTTATTGAATCATTTCAATGGCATTTCATCAATTGAAAGAGTCCTGTTTTTAGCTAATCCTCTCAGTATAGTTAGAACTTCTCTCTGTGTCATTTTTTTCATCTTAAATATGCTATTTCCTGAAACATTGGTATGTCAACTAGTTCATTTGGGTACAGTGACTGTGTATATTTTCCATCTTCTTTTGATGCTTGCATCATTCAATATTTTGTCTATAGAATCCTTCAACCTTGGAACTTGAGGCTCGAATTCTTTCTTGAGTTATTTAAGGTATGCTGCGCATGTTCTTCCATTTTAGTTTTCTAACTCTAGGTTTTCTTGCATTTCATTATAGTGTTTTACTTTATCTTCTGCACCTTCCATTTAACCCCATTCCCACTATTTCACCATCGTGAAATCTTTATTCTCTTTGCTGTCCCTATAAGTTTATCAATTTTGAGTTTAACATACTGAAAACAAACAAACACAGTGTTTTATATATAGTTGTGTTATATATACACCTTCAAAAGGATGACCTCCATTGGCATAACACTTCTGAGATGCACCCTATCATGAGCATCAAAAACAAAACGAAAATACTCATCCTGTGTTTCACTTGCCTTAGCCCATCTACAATTAAATGCAAGTTTCAGAGTCTCTTAGTCATCCATTTTTTTCACTCTTATCTTTAATGACCTTTCATTTTCTTCATGTATGATGAGTATGTCTTCCCATGTGTCATCAGGTTTTCTGTCATTAGTGTTCAGGGCATCAAATGTGTTCTTGAGATGTTTTCAGTATCCAGATTGGATTACTCAAAGTAGTATTTGGTACATATGGACTTGTTTCATTTTCACCAATTTAGACCAAACCTACATAAGAGTAACTGATGGTCTCTTCCATAGTCAGTCCTTGGCCTGGGTTTAGGTGCTGATAGTGAGCTTCTCTATCAATTCTTCAAACAGATGTAGACTATTTGATTTCTGTGAATTTCATCTGGAGAAATTTATGTTTAGAACTATCATTTCTTGTTGGAAAAAAAGACATTTGCTAAGAGCAAGTAGTTGGCATTGCAAAATTGCGTCATGCAGATTAGTTTCAATCCACGACCATATTTTCCAATTACTATTTTTCATCTTTGTCTCCAACTTTTGCGTTCAAATCACCAAAGATTATCAATGCATCTTAAATGCATGTTTTATCATTTTCATCCTGAAGATGTTGATAGAGTTCTTCGATTTGTTCATCACTAGCTTTAGTCATTGGTGCATAAATCTGTGTAATAATTGTATTGATTGAATTTCCTTGAAGGCAGATAGCTATAATCCTATCACAGAAAATATTGTACTTCATACTAAATCTTGAAATGTCCTTTTGAATGCAATGCCAGTCAATCCTGGGAAAATATATCATTTGATTTTCCACTTCAACATGCCTAATATCAACCTACTTCAGTTTACTGAGGTCTAGAACAGCACCTGGCAAACTGTGACTCTTTCAGCATGTACATGTGGATCTGAAGTCAAATTGAAAAAGAGACTAAAATTGTCACAGTTTCATTTATAAAAATTTAAAGGACAGCATTCAGATAATGCTTATTTTATTTGTTTGTAAAAATATATTTATGGCCCTGGAATAATTTCTAAATTGTTATATGATAGGATTGGCTTTCCCTCCACAGAATATTGATCTTTATGCCTTCATTTCCTCTAGAGTCATCTTCACTTCCTATCTTTCTTAGATTTTTTTTGTCAAATTCACCAGCAAATTCCATTGGCTCTACTTTCAAGCTGCGTATCAAGTTTGACACTTTTCATTCACATATACTAACACAAATCCAGTCCCAGTCACCATCATTTCTCTTCTGGATTTCTTCTTTAACCAACAAACTAAACTTAATCTACTATTTCTGCTGCTTGAGTTTTGCTCACCGACTGTGTTCATTACCTATCTACAGAGTCATTTCTTACAAATTCTTATGTAGATGAAGTAAGTTCTCTGCTCAAAACCCTTTTTAATTAAAAAAAATAAAGTTACTTTCCTGGCCTCCTTCTAGCTTACTCCTAGAGGGTTGATACAGTGGCTTAATACAGTGTCCACAGCAATGGATCTTAAACATAACATTTGTGAAGATGGTGTAGGACTGGCCTCTGTTTTGTTCTGTTGAACATAGGATTTCTATGAGTCAGAACAGCGTTGGTGGCAGCACTATATATTCGTTTCTTACTATGTTGACTGCAACTATACGAAGTATTTTAAATGGATTTTCTCACTCAATCATCTTAAAGAGTATGTGTGCTATGTTCTACATCATTTAACACGTGAGAAACTGAAGCATAACATGAGTACATAACTTACTCTAATCACTTAACCTCACAGCAGCAAGATCTCATGAATTCCCTTCCTGCTCTACCCTTCTTTCATCTTCTTCATTTGCACTTGATGTTACAGTCCGTCCGGGTTGTTGCTGAGTCCTCTGAACTTTCTGAAGCTCTCTTGTTTCTCTTTTGTAAAATCTGTGTTAAGTACTTGTTTTGTGCCAGACACTACTGTGTGCTCTCTATGACTTGGATAGATCAGTTAGCAAAAGACAGGGATACATGGTCATGAGGTATTTTTCTTCTGGTGAAAGTGAAAGACAAAAACCAATAACAAAAAAAAAACAATAACTCAGTATATTATAGAATAGATTAGAATGTGATGCTATGAATGTCAGCTCTCAGTCAGCCTTTTGCTACTCTATTGGCTCTGAGAACATAGTGCAGGCCACTCTCTAGGACATTGTGTGCCTGAGAGAGTATTTTGGATAAATGACATAATAAAATAAGTTAATGGATGTGAAAATGCGTTGTAAACCTGTTTTATATCTGATTATCTCAGGCCCACACTGTTTCCCAAGGTATTAGCTGGCAAGGTCTTAGAGGAGATAGCGCCTTAATAATGAGCATCCTGGTCTTCCTACCTAAACCAAGTCCCTAAGGCAATTGATTGCAGATGAAGAATTTCAACCAGTTGAAGTTTAGACCAGATACTAAGGAAAAGTGCAGGGAAATATTCTCGTTTGTTATCAGAAAACCAGTAGCAGCAAACATTGATGGACATTTTTCTACTTGGAGGATACTATGGAGAGTTCTAAAGAGAGGATAATAGTTCTAATCTACAGGCCACTGTCTAGTGAATCATTTTGTGAGGAGATTGAAAACCTTTACCAAAAAATATAAAATTACAAAGCAAGAAGGCAATGATAACTGAGAAATGTCAGCTGCAAATTAATAACTCCTATAGATGCTTCCTGGGCCCCCAGCAGCATTGTGGATAGCTTCCACTAAGAGTGACAGTCTCTGAGCCCCACAGTAAAGTGACCAGATTTTAAGGGGGACACCATTGGCTGGGGGAAGGGAGGATTCTTGATTAAAAACTTGGTCTATATGGAGCAACAAAAATGTGCATAGAACGCAAAAAATTGTATTGTAACTTTTAGTTTTAAAATGCCGTGGGACGAATTGTTAAAAAGCGTGACGTCTGGTCACCTTAGCCATAGTAACAGTTCCACCCTGTCCTCTGGGGACTCTATGAGCCAGAATTTACTCCATGGCAATTAATTTGGATTGGGCCGTGGGGTAGGGTTTGGTAGATATTTCCAGAAAGAAGTGATCCTTGAAGTCTGGGAAATAGTATGAGGGCTCTAAATATGAAAGGAGGCACAAACTGTATGTTGAAAACCTGGGTTGGGGAAAAATATTGATATCCATTATAAAATCTTTAGCTTATATAATCCTTTATGCTTCAACTATTTCTAAACCTCACGATGTCATACGTATTCATTCTGGTTGTTAGGTGCCACCAATCAGCTCTGACTCACACTGACCCTGTGCACAGTTGGACAAAACACTGCCCTGTTCTCTGCCATCCTCATAATCGTTCCCACGTCTGAGCACATGGAGGCAGCAACTGAGGCATTCGACCTCATGAAGGGTCTTCCTCTTTTTCGCTCTACCTCTACTCTACGAGGCACGATGCTTTTCTCCAGAGACAGGTCGCTCCTGAAAACATGTCCAGAGTATGTCCTTTTAGGAATCCATGGTGTTTTCAAGAGTCTTCAGTACAACCATTCAAATGCATCGATGCTTCTACAGTCTTCCTTATTCAGTGTCCAACTTTCACATGCGCATAATGCAATGGAGTATACGTACTATGGCTTGGATCAGGTGCACTTCAGTTCTCAATATAACACCCTTACTCTGTAATACTCTAAAGCAGCAAATTTGTCCCATGCAATATGTCTTTTTATCTTTTGACTGATGCTTCATTGAGCATTGATAGTGGTACCGTGTACGACAAAATTCTTGACAACTTCAAACTTTTCTTCATGAATCATGATGTTACCAATTGGCCCAGTTGTTAGCAGTTCAGTTTTTCTTACATTGATTCATCATCCGTACTGAGGGCTACAATTCTTCATTTTCAACAACGAGTGTTGCAACCCCCCCTCATTTTTAGCATTAAAGGTTGTGTCATTGGATATAGAAGGTTGTTCATAAGTCTGACTCCAATCTTTATTTTTTAATCATTTGATTGGGAGCTCATACAACTCTTATCACAATCCATCCATTCATCCATTGTATGGCAAGCACATATGTACCTTTGTTGCCCTCATCATTCTCAAAATATTTGCTTTCTCCTTAAGCCCTTGGAATCAGCTCTTCATTTTCACCCTCCCTCCCTCCTCGCTCCCCCTTCCTCATGAACCCTTGGTAATTTATGAATTATTATTTTGTCATATCTTACACTATGTATGTCTACCTTTACCTACTTCCCTGTTGTCTGTACCCCAGGGAGGAGGCTATACGTAGATCCTTATAATCGGTTCCTCCTTCCTACCCCACCTTCGCTCCAATCTTAATGCCACATTCTTCTTAATATAATCCAGTTTCTCTGATTTGTTCAGCATACAGATCGCACAAGTATGGTGAAAGGATACAACCCTGAGGCATACCTTTCCTCATTTAATATCATGCAGCATTTCCTTGTTTTTGAAAAGGTTGAAGTTGTCAGTGCTTTTTATCTTACTTGGACCCACAATCAATCCTCAGGGGAGCAGCAGTTAAAAGATCAAAAGACAGGTCATGTTAGCTAAACCTGCTCTGCAAGACCTTGTTAGAGTATTGAGAAGCAAGGATGTTACTTTGAGGATTAAGATACACCTGAGTGAAATCACGGTATTTAAAATTGCTTCATATGCCTGTGAAATTTGAACATTGATTAAATAACACCATATCAAAATTGATGCATTTAATTGTGGGGCTGAAGAAGAATATTGAAATTACCATGGGCAGCTAAATGGACAAACATATCTGACTTGCAAGAAATAAGGCCAGAGTGTTCCTTAGAAGCAAGGATGGCAAGACTTCATCTTACATACCCTGGACGTGTCAGAGACACCACTCCCTGAAGAAGAACATCATCTTTGGTAAAATAGATGGGTAACAAAAAAGATGAAGGCCCTTAAGGAGTTGGTTTGACACTATTGATGGAACAATAAGCTCAAGCATAAGAATAACTGTGAGACTGGCATAGGGCAGGGCAGTGTTTCCTTATGTTATACTTAAGATAACTGCAGCTGTGTTCCAAGTGTTTTCCTGTCATTTTCTTAGTTTTTGTGACTTTTGTACTGTTTTTAGGTAAAAATCCTTGTTGTAAGAAAGAGTTTTGAGAAAAGATTCATCATGATGATGAGCTTGTTAAACATGCTATCAATATTGTTGATGATAATTTAGTAAACCCTTTTAGAAAACAGTTAAGGAAATGCCAACAGCAGACCACATTAGACAGATTTTTTTAAAAAGAGAAAAACAGCCAGGTTCTAGAGAAAAAAAGGCAAAGGAGGAAAAAACTCCTGAAAAGTATCTACCAGTTGATTTTATGAAAAGGGATTCCCTTACAAACAATGACTCTCTCCGTACTTCCTCTCCACATTCGTGTCACAGATCCACATCCTCATCAGTCTCAAGATATGGGCCACACTGTAGTTGTTTAAAACTCTTTTAATGTTGTATTTCTTTAAATTATTTCATTTAATTCTGCACTTACTTTGAAATTTCTGTGTACTGCTTTGTATAAAAGGGCAAGATTAGAGTAAAACTTGGTGGCCGAGAGCTGATTAAGCCATTTTCAGTTATTTATAGGGAAAGTTGATTCATAACTCAACTACATCGCATCTCGATGCTCCTTGTAGAATGGATTAGCATCAAGGTGCAGGAGTCTACTGTACAGATTTTTTGTTTGTTTGCTTCAGAATACATTTTCTTGTAGTTTTTTTTGTATATCTTTTTTTAAAATAATTTTATTGGGAGCTCTTACAGCTAATACAACTTTCAGTACATCATTTGTATCAAACACATTTGCACACATGCTGCCACATACATTTCCAATCATTTCCCACTTGAGCCCTTGGTACAAGCTCCTCTTTTGAAAAAAAAAACCTTTCCTTTCCCCTCCCCCCCTTTTTTTAATGAATCATTTTATTGGGGGCCCATACAACTCCCATCACAATCCATAACAACATCAGTTGTATGCAGGCCACT
Organism: Nesogale talazaci; assembly: GCA_004026705.1. NCBI lineage: Eukaryota > Metazoa > Chordata > Mammalia > Afrosoricida > Tenrecidae > Nesogale > Nesogale talazaci. The sequence continues at coordinate 95,376 of PVJH01006986.1, forward strand.
TTTATACACCCATTGCCATCATCACTCTCAAAACATTCTCCCTCCATCCAGGCCCCCAGTATCAGCTCCCTATATTACCCTTCCTCCCCACCTTCCCCTTGAACCCTTAGTAATTTACAAATTGTTATTTTTTTTCATCCTATACACTGTACAATGTGTCCCAGTACTCACTTCCCTGTTGTCCATGTCCCAGAGAGGAGGCTACGTGTAGATCCCTGAAGTTGGTTCTCCCTTTCTATTCCTCCATCCCTCCATCTTTCTGGTATTACCACTCCTTTTACTAGTCTTGATGGATCATCTATCCTAAGTTTCCCATGTTTCCAACTTCACTGTACATCTCCTGGTTTAGCTGGATTTATGTGGTAGAATTGGGGTCATGATAGTGGGTGGGAGGTAGCATGGGAACTAGAGGAAAGTTGCATATTCCATAGCTCCTACCCTCTATCTTTTTTTTTTTTTTTTTAAATTTTTTTTTTATTTTTTATTTTATTTTATTTTATTTTTTAGGCATCACTGCCGTGGTGGTGGAAGTAGGAGGCCCAGCCTTTGCTCCGTGGAGCTGGAATCGAACCTCCATCCCAGTGGGCTGCAGTCCCGCGCACCTACCCTCTATCTTAACTGGCTCATCTACTCCTTGTAACCCCTCTGCAAAAGGATGTCACTTTACCTATTGATGGGCTTTGGGTCCCCAATCTGTACTCCCCCTCATTAATAATAATATAATTTTAGCTCATTGATGCCTGACACCGGATTCCTTCACCACCTCATGATCACACAGGCTGGTGTGCTTCTTCTGTGTGGGCTTTATTGCTTCTGAGCTGAATGGCTGCTTGCTTATTCAAGCCTTTAAGACCCCAGATGCTATATCCTTTGGTAGCCAGGAACCATCAGCTTTCTTCACCACATTTGCTTATGCACACATTTGTCCTCAGCGATCATATCAGGAAAGTGAGCATGCAATGTTATGCTTTTTACTTCTTGAAGCCTGATATCTAATCCCTTTGACACCTCATGATTCCAGAAGCTAGTGTGCTTCTTCCATGTGGGCTTTGTTGCTTCTGAGCTAGATGGCTGCTTGTTTACTTTCAAGCCTTTAAGTCCCCAGACGCTCCATCTTTTGATAGCCAGGCACCATCAGCTTTCTTCGCCACCTTTGCTTATGCACACATTTGTCTTCAGTGATCATGTCAGAAAGGTGAGCATCTTGGAATGCCAATTTAATAGAACAAAGTGTTCTTGAAC